>JAPDDL010000516.1:0-26351 GCA_027422435.1 Schizopygopsis pylzovi | reverse complement strand
GTACTAAAACTGACACTAAGCAGCATCATGTAAAAGCCGTAGCTTCAGTTACAGTACCAAATCTTAATTTTTAGTATATATATATATATGCATTTGCAAATAGCATATTTTTGCTCCATTTGGGCCTCTGAATCAGATTGAGCTGTTTTTCCTTTTTGCGAATGAGCTCCATATTCTCACTTTATCATAACTGAGCCATACAGTCCTGATGTATCAAATATTATCAGTATTATTTTATTTTGATATTTTAAAATATTATCTGAAGAAAAGAAAATCTAATCTGACTATTACATTTATCAGACGCTTTTATCCAAAGCGACTTACAGTGCATTCAGACTATACATGTTTTTGTCAGTATGTGTGTTCCCTGGGAATCGAACCCACAACCTTTTGCGCTGCCAACGCAATGCTCTACCACTGAGCCACAGGAACACATTATTTCAAATGTCAGGCTTTACAGGGTTAATGGTGGAAAAGGTGCATCAACTCCATCTTGTGGTCATTATAGTGAACGTCAGCAGAAACTGCATTAATTTCATCGTGCTTTGAGTTGAAATGTGTTTTCAGACCTTTTGATTTCAAACCTTTCAGGTTCTTCAAGGAAGCCAGGAGCGTGCGCGTGCGCGTGCGTGTGTGTGTGTGTGTGTGTGTGTGTGTGTGTGTGTGTGTGTGTGTCTGTGTGTCTGTGTGTGTGTGTGTGTGTGTGTGTGTGTGTGTGTGTGTGTGTGTGTGAACAGCAGAAGTGAAATGGATGCAGGAGCGGGAACCAGACGAACTCAATCCCCGTGACCCCAGCAGGGCTCATGTCTGCCCGGCGACAGCCTCTCAGGTCAACCTGACATTATGAATCATAAGCTGATTATGTGCATCTGAAGAACACGTGCTGATATTTGAAATATATTGGCACAATATAAGATTGCAATAACAGTCAGTGCATGCACATAGATGATTTACCTCATTTGAATCTGTGCACTTTAGTGTGTGTGTGTGATGTTCCTTACTGTTTTTACAGATTCACACAAAACAGACCTTTGAATTAAATATAGTTTCAATATAAAGTAGTACTTTAGTTTTCTAACTAAATCAATTTATTGCTTCTATCCATGTTAAAATTGGTGGAAGTAGATTTAACAAAACTCAGAGCATTTATGTGAGGTGTGTGTATTTATGTGTGTGTGTGTGTGTGGGGGGGGGGGGGGGGCATTGGTATATGGACATTGGTTATCTTCCTATATTTTACATGTTCAGGGGTGTCCAAAAGCCCGAGAGCACACAGAAAATCATTGATTGTTCTCTTTAATCCTGTTAATAAAGTAAAAAAAAGTTTATAAAATCGAGAAATATTTAATATTCTGACGAATTTCTAGGACACATATCAAATGTAAGACAAGATTTGTCATGAAAATGTTTTATTTTTTTAAGTTAACACTTCACGTTAACATCTCATTTGTTAACATTACCCAACAATGAGCATTAAATGATTTATATATATATATATATATAAATAACACAACAGCAATATATAAACTTCTAAAATGGCATTTATCAGTTTGTCAATAGTAGTTAATTAAAAATAGTTTTGTTCTTTGTTTATTCATGTTAGTTCACAGTACATTTATTTATGGTAAAATATACAACATTTGATTAAAACATGTATTAAATGTGGAAATGAAGATTAATTAATGCTGTAATATTGTAATGCTTTAAGTATTGTTCATGGTTAGTTAATGCTTAATGTAGCAAGTAATGTTAACAAATGAAATCTAATTGTGAAGTTTTACCTGTTATTTTATTAATTTAATTAAAATGTAACTTTTTTAAATAAGAGAACAGTTACAAAATATTTTTAAAAATCTACAAAAAATGAATTTATGCTTCTGAAGATTGTATTCTGTGTTTTCCTCATTAACCGGTTTTAGAAATAATTTTGGAAAATGTTTGAAATATGTATGCAAATATATACAGTATGCACATTTTCTTATTGATCTATTACATTTAAAATGTACACTAAACAGCTCAGTGTGTTGTGCACTGTATCCCACAATGCAATGCGCTCGAGTATAATAAACCTGAAGTGATATCAAGCAGCTCATTTTGTAATCATCCAATAATTCAACCAGACTGTGAAGAGTTAATTAGCCTAAAATATCAAAATAACACATTCTAGGATAAACTCTTGCTGAAAGAAACGTAATGAGGTCATGATATATTAATGCCACATACTACTCTTTATAATTGAGGTATTTATCATTGCATAACCACTGCATAATTTCCATACGCTATTCTGGAAGTAGCCGCTCATCAGCGGATAAAGACATGAAGTGCAATAAAGAGGCATGACGGTAAATGACAAGTAAATATTTATTGATTTTTTTATAATGATATATTTCAAATAGATATACACAACTATACATACTGCACTGTTTTATAAGGAAACAAAAAACCATGGACACACCAGAGCTGAACGAGAGAGTAGTACAGTTACAGGCTGAGAAATGTCCATATTATCAAGCTGTTTCCATATGCATAGAGTAAACCGGGAGCAGCGCATCCCAAAATAACTGGGATTTTAACATCGCTTCCCTGTTCCGCGATTATTACAGAGAAGAAAGACAACAAATGTTCCCTGTGTCCGTAAATGTGGCGAAAAACGATAAGGCGATCTGTACAAACGTCCATAAATAAACTCCATCTCTTTTATAGTTTTGTTCAAGTCCGCTATACATGTTTCCCGCTGCATACTGGAAGACTAATAACACCTCTCTGTACATAATCTATAGAAAAACGCCATTTAAAGTGACTCATAAATTACAACTCGGCACTGTTATTATGGTGTCGGGGGAGCCGAATGCACCATCGACACCTCGTGCAAAAGCATTGCCCCTGTTATACAGGTTCAAATGATGCTAACATGCTGCTAGCAACAGACATACATTCAGGAAAAAAATGACATCGTCTATATATACATAATCAATCTTTTAGACAAGATACAATATGAAGCTGCTCTGATACGAATAGCCATGCGTTAGCAGCTATTGCACATAATGAAAGGATGATACGCTGCTGAGGAAGACTCTGGTGTTTTACAAACAAATGTGAAACGCAGACAACCTTTGCTTGTGCGTGATGAGCAAATCACGATGATCTCTAATATAGCTTTAAAACCTGAACCATTACGAATGCGTCTTTATTCACAAAACAGTAAAAAGCCAGTTAAATACACTCAGTGAATGTACAGCCCCGGTTGGTCAGACAGAGAGTTTAAGGTTGGATTTTGAAGGCGAGCAGCTCCTCGGAGTGCATGTTATTGAGCGAGCGCAGCTCAGACAGCTTCAGCAGCAGCTTGGTGAAGACGGCGGCTTGGTTCGAGTGGTTTATCATGATCACGTTCCTCAGGGCTCTGATCAGAGACTCCTGCAGGGCCTCCACGCTGCTTACGTCCTCGATGGCCGATCGGTCTGAGAAAACATGCAACATTTCATAAGTTTCACCAAAGAAGTGATTGCAGACGCTAATACCAGTAAATGTATGAAAGAACATTATTTTATTAGAAATACGGAAATTGTGCAATAATTATTAGAATTACTGAAAGTGTGCAATAATTATTAGAATTACTGAAATTGTGCAATAATTATTAAAAGCAAAACCAGTAGTATAAATAAATAAATAGTTCAAAATTCACTCAAGATGGTGAAATTGCAAAATATATACATAAATAATAAAATAATATTAGAAGTAAATCATTTAAATTATTAAAAATAACAAATGTATAATAATATAATCATATAAATTATACAAAATATTGCTAATATATTCATATGATTAAAAACAATGTATCAATAAAGAGTTCAAAATTCACCCCAAGATGGTAAATTTAAGTAGAGAAATTGTTTATTTAAATAATAAAAATAAATGATAAATAATCAGTTAACAATATTATTAAAAATAAGTAATTTATTAATACTATAAATGATTAAAGATAATACATTACTAAATTAGAAATATAAATTATAAAATACATTATACATGTATGATTCAAAATTCACCCCAAGATGGTGAATGGAGCCAGAGATATTGTTAAAATATATATATTTAAAAATATTATACATATATAAAAATAAATAAATTCCAAATAACCAATTAATAATATTACTATAAATGTGTAATTTGTAATACTTGCTGCCCGTTATATTCCAAATGGTTTCATATTGGTTAATTGGTTTGTTTGTATGCCGCCTTAGAAGACAGCTTCCCATATAGGCAGTAGACAACAGGACGACTCACTAGGTAACAGTATCTCTTATACCCTAGCCGTGTTATTTTTTGTATTAATTGTATACTATTATAGTATTTATTAATATTTAGAATTAGCTCGTGTCATTTTATTGTTCGCGTTCTATGTTTGTGAAGGGCGTACCTGCAGACACCAGCACCACGGCGGAGAAGAGTCTCATCTCATTTTCTCTCAGAATCAGATCAATCGTTTGTCGATTGTTGTAAAATGCCGTCTTTACAGTTACTAAATTGCTGGACATGTTTGATAATAAAACGTTGAAAGTACAATCCACACGAGAGACGCTGTTCCTCAGGCTGAAGTGTGTGCGCGTGTGTGTGTGTGTGCGCGTGCGCGGCGCGCTCCAAAACTGACAAGCAAAGTACACTTTGAGCTTCGGGCGCGTCCAAACGATCAAATACACACAAAGCATGTAAAAACGGACGGCTTGGAGAGTATTCACTTAAACACAGTTTATATCTTAAAGTGAACGAGAACATAGAAAATTGTGTGTCAATATTTTGTCTCAGTGACAGATTGGCGCTTCTTCAATGTTAATCAAAGAACAAAATACAAAGAGAAAATCACTCACAGCTCTTAATCTGAATAAAGTAATAGCTTTAATACGCATTAATCTATCAATATATACAAGGGCGTAACCATGGTATAGATATTGGGGGGGTCCAAATATGAGCCCTCCCCCAGATATTTTTTTTTAAAGTTCAGTCGCGGATCAGATCGTAAAAACAAACAGGCCAGGCCATCAACGAATGAATAGAGGCTTATCAATGGAGTGGGAAGTGCGGGAACTCCTTGGTCTGTGACTCCAGCAGTTCATTATTCAGACTATTTTCAGGGTATCATGCTAGAATTTCCGCGGTATTTTTGACCATGGCACTACTTTTTAGGTGTCTACTTGCTTACCGTCTGAAAAAAAGGCGAATGTCCGCCTGTTCGTCCTGCTTCTTTCTTTTAGCTCCTACCTTCATTTCATTTAAGCGCCAGTGACAGTCGGACTGAGCGGTTTTTTCAAACGATGCCGCGAGCCGGCGTTTACGGGCTCAACCAAGTGTACAATCGAGGGGGGGTGGTCACGCAGTTTTGTTTCTCTTGTTTTTCCTAAATTGAAAGTAAATCGGAAATAACAACAGATCCACTAGGCTACAAACAGGGTTCATAAAAGGAGGGCATATCATATGTCACATATTACAATATAATAGGCCTATTATTGGGGGGGACAGATTGGTATTTTTCCAATATTGGGGGGGACACGTCCCCCCCAAAGTGTATGGTGGTTACGCCCATGAATATATACAGTGAAAACTATGCTGTGTTCATTTATATTTGATCACTTTTAGATTTATTTTGTAGCTATTATTTACCTGAACATTAATGTTAGTAGACCATCATAGATAAATGAAAGCACTGTGGTATTTTTTTTACATTTGTACATTTGTTTTATGGTATGACAAATGGTATATTTGTCAGTTTATTTAACTTTGTTTCTTTGTTCATGTTCTTACTCTATCTTATCTTATGTATATAAAACACTAAAAATGCCTGCACACTGGTGCATTTACAAATTGATGTTTTATATTTATTTAATGAAATATTTATTTAACATTTCAGAATATAAAGCCATGATAATTAAGCTGCTAATCTATCATAGAAATATATATTTCACACATTTATGTGTATGTATGTATGTATATATATAAATAACAAAAAGTACCGATAAGAATACCGTTAAAGTACCGGACCGATAAGCAGTATCGATAAGAGTAGTAATACCGTTAAAACCTTAACGATACCCATCCCTATGCAAAACTCTCTGACATGATTTTAGGGTGGTTGCAAGCATGCAAAAAGAGCAGCTATGGTTTTCTGGCCTCTATATGGCTTGGATCGCTTTAATGTTAAGATGAACCCTGGCAGGATTTAAATCAACAACATTTACATATAATTACTTTAATCACTACATGCAAATGGAATTTTTATGTTATACCAAAAGTGGGTAGGTGTTGAATTGGTAATCTCAAACAAAACAAAAAATAAACTATATATTACCTAAATAACTATTTTAAGATAATATTATAGATATTTAGATACAAATATTACAGTGGCATTCATAAACTTTGTCAAAAATGCAATAAACCAAAAGGCTTCAAACATAAATTGATGACACTTTACGATAAGGTTTCATTTGTTATATACACACTTGGTCAGAATTATTGGTACCCTTGATAAATATGATCAAAGAAGGCTGTGAAAATAAATGTGCATTGTTAATCCTTTTGATCTTTTCTTTTTTTTATCACCAAAATCTGAGCTTTCATTTGAGAATAAGAATTTAAAATGGGGCAGGGCTCGAAATTGCGACCATTTTGGTCGCATATGCTCCCGAAATGTAATCTGTGCGACTCCAAAATATATTTGGGAGCATTTGTGCGAGTGCAAATAATTGCTGTGGTGCGACCTTTAGTTCTCTGCTAAACGTTCAAGAACTACTGCACAGCATGTGCCACGTGACCGGGAGCTAAAGCAGGTTAAGCTTTTCATTCGCGCGCTCGTCTAAAGTGTGCTTTTTCTGAGCCCGTGCACCCGAAACGCGCGAACTAAAAAGCCTGTCTAAGGGGTCGTTCACATATCGCGCCTAAAAACGCATGGAAAACGCTAGGCGCGCTGCTTTCTCCTTTTTTCCAAAGCGCTCGGGCGGTTGCGCTCCGGAGGCGTTTGTCGTTGCTAAGCAACCATCAGCTGCGCTCTCCGTTACACCTGCGGCATTCTGAAAAGTTGAGATGTTTTTATCTCGATGCGGCGCGGACGCGCCTGGAAAAAACGAGCGCGTCGCACCGCGACCGCGTCGCTTCCATTATGAGCGCGCATACCGCGCGTCTACATTTGAAATAACGAACTTGAGCGCGCAAAAGACGCGATATGTGAGCGGCCCCTAACAGCGCCTGATTACTCAACTAAGTTATCTTTTGAGCCAATACTGTCAAAACACACAAGGTTTACATATAGACTCAGTTGGTTATGTTTAAAATGAAATTAAACCGGTGAGTGGAACCGAAGCGTGATTGAAAAATACCTGCATGCAATTATATCTGTAATTACATTTATAAATACACCTTTGATCCATACCTACATATTAGATGCGTGCAGCTCTTAAAGGGACAGTATTAAACATGCAGCCGACTGTCATTAAAGGGATAGTTCACCCTACAATTTTATTTCTGTCATTATTTACTCACTGACATGTTGTCCCAAACCTGTATTAATTTATTTCTTGTGATGAACACAAAATAAGATATTTCAAAGAATGTGGGTAACCAAACAGTTGCTGGTCCACTTGATAGTAGGATATAAAAAAATACTATGGAACTCACTGGGGACCAGCAACTGTTTGGTTTTCCACATTCTTCAAAATAGCATGTATGTTCAGCAGAAGAAAGAAACTCACTCAGGTTTAAAACTAGTTTTGAGTGAGTAAATGATGGTATTAATATAAAACACTATGATAGAATCGACAGACAGATGACCGAATTTATTCTTTAATGTTAAAACAACAAAACCATAGAGAAAAACATAACTCGCTACTCTTGACTGAAAAAAAAACAATACAGTTACTTTAATAGGAATCAATCTATAGTGCTTTATTTGTATTAATTGTTCATTCAATTTCTTGAATGCTCCTACTAAATATGCCTATTTTACCTGATAATTAAACACTGTTGTATATTATGTGTAGTTGTAATGTGTATCTTTGTTCTTATTTTTTCATAACAAAGATAAAATAATGACAAAGATTTTTTATCTTCGCCCACTTTGGCTTAAATATCCACCATTCTTATTTATATTTTGTTTCTTTGAAAGGCTTTGTCTTTATAATAGGGAAATTAGTTTGGCAGTACTGCTCAGACAAACTGGTAAAACTAACAAGACAAAGAACTGTGATAAAATCGTGAAATGTCTAAAAAATAAAAATTGATATGATATTTTTGCCATATCGCCCACCCCTACTTGGAACTGACCGGTTTTGTGACCGCACTTGCACAAACTGCATTGAAATCATTTTCCAAAATTTAATTAGTGTGGAAATATTACCAAGTCTGTAAACAGCCATTAACAGAAGTCAGAGACGCTGAAGACGGACACAAAGAACATAAAATACTGTAGCAGCCTGAGCAAGCTCAACGTTCACTATGTGAAATATAGAAAGGAAATCCTAAATATTGAATTGGGAGTGGGGGTCTATATGAATGTATTTCTGAGGGGAACTGTTTTGAGAAAAGTTTAAATGACATTTTCTTCTCATCTTGCATGTATAAAAAACAAAGCACTGCAGCTTAAGGATCAGGTTCAATTGATGAAGCTTTTAATCATCAGGAAGGATGTTGCCCGCCCTTCCGCTCAATTGGCGGTTGTGTTGCTCCTTAATATTCAGTGGGTGCTCCTAAAACATTTGTGGTGCTCCTAACTTCTTGAAGTTGGGAGCACCAGTGCTACCAAGTAAAAAAGTTAATTTCGAGCCCTGAAATGGGGGGAAATATAGTTATGAAATAAATGTTTTTTTCTCTCATACATGTTGGACACGATTACTGGCACCACTAGAAATTCTTATGAGTAAAATATATTCCCATTCATATTCATAATTTTGAGCACTCCAGGGTGATTATGAACATGAAATGATCCAGCCGTGGCTTCTTGTTTCACATAAATATAAATAGGAGGGGAAACAAAGCCCAAATTCCCTTAATCATCACAATGAGAAAAACAAAATAATATATTTCTGATATTTGAGCTTCACAAATTAGTGAAGTGGCTTTAAGAAAAGTGCTAGAGCAGTGAAAATTCCCATTTCCACAATCAGGGCAATAATTAAGATTTTCCTATCAACATAAAATGTTATGAAACTGCCTGGAAGAGGACGTGTGTCTATATCGTCCTGATGCACGGTGAGGAGGAGAGTTTGAGTGGATAAAGACTCTATAAGGACCACAGCTGGAGAATTGCAGAAAATAGTTGAGTTTCGGGCTCAGAAAACCTTAAAAAAATAGTCAAACTATTACATCACAACATGTTGTTTGGGAGGGTTTCAAGAAAACATGTTCCAGCTCATCTAATAAAAACTCAGCATATTCAGTTGTCAGACACGACTGCAACTTCAAATGGGACTGGCTTCTATGGTCAGATGAAACTAAAAAATGTGCTTTTTAGCAGCAAACACTCAAGATAGGTTTGGTGAACACCGGGATAAAAAGTACCCCATGTGTACAATGAAATGTACTGCTGTATTTTTGATGCTGTGGGCCTATATTTCTGCTGGAGGTCCTGGACATCTTGTTTAGACACATGACATCATGATTATATCAAATACCAACAGATAAAAATGAATAAGTGACTGACTTTGTTAGAAATCTTATAATGAGCCATGTTTGGATCTTCCAACCATACAATTTTGTGTTATTATGCTACCAAGCTTCTGCTATGGCCATTCCAGTCCCCTGACCTGAACCCTGTGGAAGATGAGTGAGGTGAACTGAAGAGAAGAAGCTGTGAATCTGAAGATCTGGAGTGATTCTGGATGAAGGAATGGTCTCTGATCTCGTGTCAGGTGTTCTCTGACCTGAACCCTGTAGAAGATGAGTGAACTGAAGAGAAGAAGCTGTGAATCTGAAGATCTGGAGTGATTCTGGATGAAGGAATGGTCTCTGATCTCGTGTCAGGTGTTCTCTGATCTGAACCCTGTAGAAGATGAGTGAGGTGAACTGAAGAGAAGAAGCTGTGAATCTGAAGGATCTGGAGTGATTCTGGATGAAGGAATGGTCTCTGATCTCGTGTCAGGTGTTCTCTGATCTGAACCCTGTAGAAGATGAGTGAGGTGAACTGAAGAGAAGAAGCTGTGAATCTGAAGATCTGGAGTGATTCTGGATGAAGGAATGGTCTCTGATCTCGTGTCAGGTGTTCTCTGATCTGAACCCTGTAGAAGATGAGTGAGGTGAACTGAAGAGAAGAAGCTGTGAATCTGAAGATCTGGAGTGATTCTGGATGAAGGAATGGTCTCTGATCTCGTGTCAGGTGTTCTCTGATCTGAACCCTGTAGAAGATGAGTGAGGTGAACTGAAGAGAAGAAGCTGTGAATCTGAAGATCTGGAGTGATTCTGGATGAAGGAATGGTCTCTGATCTCGTGTCAGGTGTTCTCTGATCTGAACCCTGTAGAAGATGAGTGAGGTGAACTGAAGAGAAGAAGCTGTGAATCTGAAGATCTGGAGTGATTCTGGATGAAGGAATGGTCTCTGATCTCGTGTCAGGTGTTCTCTGATCTGAACCCTGTAGAAGATGAGTGAGGTGAACTGAAGAGAAGAAGCTGTGAATCTGAAGATCTGGAGTGATTCTGGATGAAGGAATGGTCTCTGATCTCGTGTCAGGTGTTCTCTGATCTGAACCCTGTAGAAGATGAGTGAGGTGAACTGAAGAGAAGAAGCTGTGAATCTGAAGATCTGGAGTGATTCTGGATGAAGGAATGGTCTCTGATCTCGTGTCAGGTGTTCTCTGATCTGAACCCTGTAGAAGATGAGTGAGGTGAACTGAAGAGAAGAAGCTGTGAATCTGAAGGATCTGGAGTGATTCTGGATGAAGGAATGGTCTCTGAGCTCGTGTCAGGTGTTCTCTGATCTGAACCCTGTAGAAGACGAGTGAGGTGAACTGAAGAGAAGAAGCTGTGAATCTGAAGATCTGGAGTGATTCTGGATGAAGGAATGGTCTCTGATCTCGTGTCAGGTGTTCTCTGACCTGAGCCCAGTAGAAGATGAGTGAGGTGAACTGAAGAGGAGAAGCTGTGAATCTGAAGATCTGGAGTGATTCTGGATGAAGGAATGGTCTCTGATCTCGTGTCAGGTGTTCTCTGATCTGAACCCTGTAGAAGACGAGTGAGGTGAACTGAAGAGAAGAAGCTGTGAATCTGAAGATCTGGAGTGATTCTGGATGAAGGAATGGTCTCTGATCTCGTGTCAGATGTTCTCTGATCTGAACCCTGTAGAACATGAGTGAGGTGAACTGAAGAGAAGAAGCTGTGAATCTGAAGATCTGGAGTGATTCTGGATGAAGGAATGGTCTCTGATCTCGTGTCAGGTGTTCTCTGATCTGAACCCTGTAGAAGATGAGTGAGTGAACTGAAGAGGAGAAGCTGTGAATCTGAAGATCTGGAGTGATTCTGGATGAAGGAATGGTCTCTGATCTCGTGTCAGGTGTTCTCTGATCTGAACCCTGTAGAAGATGAGTGAGTGAACTGAAGAGAAGAAGCTGTGAATCTGAAGATCTGGAGTGATTCTGGATGAAGGAATGGTCTCTGATCTCGTGTCAGGTGTTCTCTGACCTGAACCCTGTAGAAGATGAGTGAGTGAACTGAAGAGAAGAAGCTGTGAATCTGAAGATCTGGAGTGATTCTGGATGAAGGAATGGTCTCTGATCTCGTGTCAGGTGTTCTCTGATCTGAACCCTGTAGAACATGAGTGAGGTGAACTGAAGAGGAGAAGCTGTGAATCTGAAGATCTGGAGTGATTCTGGATGAAGGAATGGTCTCTGATCTCGTGTCAGGTGTTCTCTGACCTGAACCCTGTAGAAGATGAGTGAGTGAACTGAAGAGGAGAAGCTGTGAATCTGAAGATCTGGAGTGATTCTGGATGAAGGAATGGTCTCTGATCTCGTGTCAGGTGTTCTCTGACCTGAACCCTGTAGAAGATGAGTGAGGTGAACTGAAGAGGAGAAGCTGTGAATCTGAAGATCTGGAGTGATTCTGGATGAAGGAATGGTCTCTGATCTCGTGTCAGGTGTTCTCTGATCTGAACCCTGTAGAACATGAGTGAGGTGAACTGAAGAGGAGAAGCTGTGAATCTGAAGATCTGGAGTGATTCTGGATGAAGGAATGGTCTCTGATCTCTTGTCAGGTGTTCTCTGACCTGAACCCTGTGGAAGATGAGTGAGTGAACTGAAGAGAAGAAGCTGTGAATCTGAAGATCTGGAGTGATTCTGGATGAAGGAATGGTCTCTGATCTCGTGTCAGGTGTTCTCTGACCTGAAGCCTGTAGAAGATGAGTGAGGTGAACTGAAGAGAAGAAGCTGTGAATCTGAAGATCTGGAGTGATTCTGGATGAAGGAATGGTCTCTGATCTCGTGTCAGATGTTCTCTGATCTGAACCCTGTAGAACATGAGTGAGGTGAACTGAAGAGAAGAAGCTGTGAATCTGAAGATCTGGAGTGATTCTGGATGAAGGAATGGTCTCTGATCTCGTGTCAGGTGTTCTCTGATCTGAACCCTGTAGAAGATGAGTGAGTGAACTGAAGAGGAGAAGCTGTGAATCTGAAGATCTGGAGTGATTCTGGATGAAGGAATGGTCTCTGATCTCGTGTCAGGTGTTCTCTGATCTGAACCCTGTAGAAGATGAGTGAGTGAACTGAAGAGAAGAAGCTGTGAATCTGAAGATCTGGAGTGATTCTGGATGAAGGAATGGTCTCTGATCTCGTGTCAGGTGTTCTCTGACCTGAACCCTGTAGAAGATGAATGAGTGAACTGAAGAGAAGAAGCTGTGAATCTGAAGATCTGGAGTGATTCTGGATGAAGGAATGGTCTCTGATCTCGTGTCAGGTGTTCTCTGATCTGAACCCTGTAGAAGATGAGTGAGGTGAACTGAAGAGGAGAAGCTGTGAATCTGAAGATCTGGAGTGATTCTGGATGAAGGAATGGTCTCTGATCTCGTGTCAGGTGTTCTCTGACCTGAACCCGTGGAAGATGAGTGAGTGAACTGAAGAGAAGAAGCTGTGAATCTGAAGATCTGGAGTGATTCTGGATGAAGGAATGGTCTCTGATCTCGTGTCAGGTGTTCTCTGACCTGAACCCTGTAGAAGAGAGTGAGGTGAACTGAAGAGGAGAAGCTGTGAATCTGAAGATCTGGAGTGATTCTGGATGAAGGAATGGTCTCTGATCTCGTGTCAGGTGTTCTCTGATCTGAACCCTGTAGAAATGAGTGAGGTGAACTGAAGAGGAGAAGCTGTGAATCTGAAGATCTGGAGTGATTCTGGATGAAGGAATGGTCTCTGATCTCGTGTCAGGTGTTCTCTGATCTGAACCCTGTAGAAATGAGTGAGGTGAACTGAAGAGGAGAAGCTGTGAATCTGAAGATCTGGAGTGATTCTGGATGAAGGAATGGTCTCTGATCTCGTGTCAGGTGTTCTCTGATCTGAACCCTGTAGAAGATGAGTGAGGTGAACTGAAGAGGAGAAGCTGTGAATCTGAAGATCTGGAGTGATTCTGGATGAAGGAATGGTCTCTGATCTCGTGTCAGGTGTTCTCTGACTGAACCCTGTAGAAATGAGTGAGGTGAACTGAAGAGGAGAAGCTGTGAATCTGAAGATCTGGAGTGATTCTGGATGAAGGAATGGTCTCTGATCTCTTGTCAGGTGTTCTCTGACCTGAACCCTGTGGAAATGAGTGAGTGAACTGAAGAGAAGAAGCTGTGAATCTGAAGATCTGGAGTGATTCTGGATGAAGGAATGGTCTCTGATCTCGTGTCAGGTGTTCTCTGACCTGAACCTGTAGAAGATGAGTGAGGTGAACTGAAGAGAAGAAGCTGTGAATCTGAAGATCTGGAGTGATTCTGGATGAAGGAATGGTCTCTGATCTCGTGTCAGTGTTCTCTGATCTGAACCCTGTAGAAGATGAGTGAGGTGAACTGAAGAGAAGAAGCTGTGAATCTGAAGATCTGGAGTGATTCTGGATGAAGGAATGGTCTCTGATCTCGTGTCAGGTGTTCTCTGATCTGAACCCTGTAGAAATGAGTGAGTGAACTGAAGAGGAGAAGCTGTGAATCTGAAGATCTGGAGTGATTCTGGATGAAGGAATGGTCTCTGATCTCTGTCAGGTGTTCTCTGACTGAACCCTGTGAAGATGAGTGAGTGAACTGAAGAGAAGAAGCTGTGAATCTGAAGATCTGGAGTGATTCTGGATGAAGGAATGGTCTCTGATCTCGTGTCAGGTGTTCTCTGACCTGAACCCTGTAGAAGATGAATGAGTGAACTGAAGAGAAGAAGCTGTGAATCTGAAGATCTGGAGTGATTCTGGATGAAGGAATGGTCTCTGATCTCGTGTCAGATGTTCTCTGATCTGAACCCTGTAGAACATGAGTGAGGTGAACTGAAGAGAAGAAGCTGTGAATCTGAAGATCTGGAGTGATTCTGGATGAAGGAATGGTCTCTGATCTCGTGTCAGGTGTTCTCTGATCTGAACCCTGTAGAAGATGAGTGAGTGAACTGAAGAGGAGAAGCTGTGAATCTGAAGATCTGGAGTGATTCTGGATGAAGGAATGGTCTCTGATCTCGTGTCAGGTGTTCTCTGATCTGAACCCTGTAGAAGATGAGTGAGTGAACTGAAGAGAAGAAGCTGTGAATCTGAAGATCTGGAGTGATTCTGGATGAAGGAATGGTCTCTGATCTCGTGTCAGGTGTTCTCTGACCTGAACCCTGTAGAAGATGATGAGTGAACTGAAGAGAAGAAGCTGTGAATCTGAAGATCTGGAGTGATTCTGGATGAAGGAATGGTCTCTGATCTCGTGTCATGTGTTCTCTGATCTGAACCCTGTAGAAATGAGTGAGGTGAACTGAAGAGGAGAAGCTGTGAATCTGAAGATCTGGAGTGATTCTGGATGAAGGAATGGTCTCTGATCTCGTGTCAGGTGTAAGATGAGTGAGGTGAACTGAAGAGAAGAAGCTGTGAATCTGAAGATCTGGAGTGATTCTGGATGAAGGAATGGTCTCTGATCTCGTGTCAGGTGTTCTCTGACCTGAACCCTGTAGAAGATAAGTGAGGTGAACTGAAGAGAAGAAGCTGTGAATCTGAAGATCTGGAGTGATTCTGGATGAAGGAATGGTCTCTGATCTCGTGTCAGGTGTTCTCTGACCTGAACCCTGTAGAAGGTGAGTGAGGTGAACTGAAGAGGAGAAGCTGTGAATCTGAAGATCTGGAGTGATTCTGGATGAAGGAATGGTCTCTGATCTCGTGTCAGGTGTTCTCTGACCTGAACCCTGTAGAAGATGAGTGAACTGAAGAGGAGAAGCTGTGAATCTGAAGATCTGGAGTGATTCTGGATGAAGGAATAGTCTCTGATCTCGTGTCAGGTGTTCTCTGATCTGAACCCTGTAGAAGATGAGTGAGTGAACTGAAGAGAAGAAGCTGTGAATCTGAAGGATCTGGAGTGATTCTGGATGAAGGAATGGTCTCTGATCTCGTGTCAGGTGTTCTCTGACTGAACCCTGTAGAAGATAATGAGGTGAACTGAAGAGGAGAAGCTGTGAATCTGAAGGATCTGGAGTGATTCTGGATGAAGGAATGGTCTCTGACTCGTGTCAGGTGTTCTCTGATCTGAACCCTGTAGAAAGAGTGAGGTGAACTGAAGAGAAGAAGCTGTGAATCTGAAGATCTGGAGTGATTCTGGATGAAGGAATGGTCTCTGATCTCGTGTCAGGTGTTCTCTGACCTGACCCGTAGAAGATGAGTGAGGTGAACTGAAGAGGAGAAGCTGTGAATCTGAAGATCTGGAGTGATTCTGGATGAAGGAATGGTCTCTGATCTCGTGTCAGGTGTTCTCTGATCTGAACCCTGTAGAAGAGAGTGAGGTGAACTGAAGAGAAGAAGCTGTGAATCTGAAGATCTGGAGTGATTCTGGATGAAGGAATGGTCTCTGATCTCGTGTCAGTGTTCTCTGACTGAACCCTGTAGAAATGAGTGAGGTGAACTGAAGAGAAGAAGCTGTGAATCTGAAGATCTGGAGTGATTCTGGATGAAGGAATGGTCTCTGATCTCGTGTCAGGTGTTCTCTGATCTGAACCCTGTAGAAATGAGTGAGTGAACTGAAGAGGAGAAGCTGTGAATCTGAAGATCTGGAGTGATTCTGGATGAAGGAATGGTCTCTGATCTCGTGTCAGGTGTTCTCTGACTGAACCCTGTAGAAGATGAGTGAGTGAACTGAAGAGAAGAAGCTGTGAATCTGAAGATCTGGAGTGATTCTGGATGAAGGAATGGTCTCTGATCTCGTGTCAGGTGTTCTCTGACCTGAACCCTGTAGAAGAGAGTGAGTGAACTGAAGAGAAGAAGCTGTGAATCTGAAGATCTGGAGTGATTCTGGATGAAGGAATGGTCTCTGATCTCGTGTCAGGTGTTCTCTGACTGAACCCTGTGAAATGAGTGAGGTGAACTGAAGAGGAGAAGCTGTGAATCTGAAGATCTGGAGTGATTTGGATGAAGGAATGGTCTCTGATCTCGTGTCAGGTGTTCTCTGACCTGAACCCTGTAGAAGATGAGTGAGTGAACTGAAGAGGAGAAGCTGTGAATCTGAAGATCTGGAGTGATTCTGGATGAAGGAATGGTCTCTGATCTCGTGTCAGGTGTTCTCTGACCTGAACCCTGTAGAAGATGAGTGAGGTGAACTGAAGAGGAGAAGCTGTGAATCTGAAGATCTGGAGTGATTCTGGATGAAGGAATGGTCTCTGATCTCGTGTCAGGTGTTCTCTGATCTGAACCCTGTAGAACATGAGTGAGGTGAACTGAAGAGGAGAAGCTGTGAATCTGAAGATCTGGAGTGATTCTGGATGAAGGAATGGTCTCTGATCTCTTGTCAGGTGTTCTCTGACCTGAACCCTGTGGAAGATGAGTGAGTGAACTGAAGAGAAGAAGCTGTGAATCTGAAGATCTGGAGTGATTCTGGATGAAGGAATGGTCTCTGATCTCGTGTCAGGTGTTCTCTGACCTGAAGCCTGTAGAAGATGAGTGAGGTGAACTGAAGAGAAGAAGCTGTGAATCTGAAGATCTGGAGTGATTCTGGATGAAGGAATGGTCTCTGATCTCGTGTCAGATGTTCTCTGATCTGAACCCTGTAGAACATGAGTGAGGTGAACTGAAGAGAAGAAGCTGTGAATCTGAAGATCTGGAGTGATTCTGGATGAAGGAATGGTCTCTGATCTCGTGTCAGGTGTTCTCTGATCTGAACCCTGTAGAAGATGAGTGAGTGAACTGAAGAGGAGAAGCTGTGAATCTGAAGATCTGGAGTGATTCTGGATGAAGGAATGGTCTCTGATCTCGTGTCAGGTGTTCTCTGATCTGAACCCTGTAGAAGATGAGTGAGTGAACTGAAGAGAAGAAGCTGTGAATCTGAAGATCTGGAGTGATTCTGGATGAAGGAATGGTCTCTGATCTCGTGTCAGGTGTTCTCTGACCTGAACCCTGTAGAAGATGAATGAGTGAACTGAAGAGAAGAAGCTGTGAATCTGAAGATCTGGAGTGATTCTGGATGAAGGAATGGTCTCTGATCTCGTGTCAGGTGTTCTCTGATCTGAACCCTGTAGAAGATGAGTGAGGTGAACTGAAGAGGAGAAGCTGTGAATCTGAAGATCTGGAGTGATTCTGGATGAAGGAATGGTCTCTGATCTCGTGTCAGGTGTTCTCTGACCTGAACCCTGTGGAAGATGAGTGAGTGAACTGAAGAGAAGAAGCTGTGAATCTGAAGATCTGGAGTGATTCTGGATGAAGGAATGGTCTCTGATCTCGTGTCAGGTGTTCTCTGACCTGAACCCTGTAGAAGATGAGTGAGGTGAACTGAAGAGGAGAAGCTGTGAATCTGAAGATCTGGAGTGATTCTGGATGAAGGAATGGTCTCTGATCTCGTGTCAGGTGTTCTCTGATCTGAACCCTGTAGAAGATGAGTGAGGTGAACTGAAGAGGAGAAGCTGTGAATCTGAAGATCTGGAGTGATTCTGGATGAAGGAATGGTCTCTGATCTCGTGTCAGGTGTTCTCTGATCTGAACCCTGTAGAACATGAGTGAGGTGAACTGAAGAGGAGAAGCTGTGAATCTGAAGATCTGGAGTGATTCTGGATGAAGGAATGGTCTCTGATCTCGTGTCAGGTGTTCTCTGATCTGAACCCTGTAGAAGATGAGTGAGGTGAACTGAAGAGGAGAAGCTGTGAATCTGAAGATCTGGAGTGATTCTGGATGAAGGAATGGTCTCTGATCTCGTGTCAGGTGTTCTCTGATCTGAACCCTGTAGAACATGAGTGAGGTGAACTGAAGAGGAGAAGCTGTGAATCTGAAGATCTGGAGTGATTCTGGATGAAGGAATGGTGATCTCTTGTCAGGTGTTCTCTGACCTGAACCCTGTGGAAGATGAGTGAGTGAACTGAAGAGAAGAAGCTGTGAATCTGAAGATCTGGAGTGATTCTGGATGAAGGAATGGTCTCTGATCTCGTGTCAGGTGTTCTCTGACCTGAAGCCTGTAGAAGATGAGTGAGGTGAACTGAAGAGAAGAAGCTGTGAATCTGAAGATCTGGAGTGATTCTGGATGAAGGAATGGTCTCTGATCTCGTGTCAGATGTTCTCTGATCTGAACCCTGTAGAAGATGAGTGAGGTGAACTGAAGAGAAGAAGCTGTGAATCTGAAGATCTGGAGTGATTCTGGATGAAGGAATGGTCTCTGATCTCGTGTCAGGTGTTCTCTGATCTGAACCCTGTAGAAGATGAGTGAGTGAACTGAAGAGGAGAAGCTGTGAATCTGAAGATCTGGAGTGATTCTGGATGAAGGAATGGTCTCTGATCTCGTGTCAGGTGTTCTCTGACCTGAACCCTGTAGAAGATGAGTGAGTGAACTGAAGAGGAGAAGCTGTGAATCTGAAGATCTGGAGTGATTCTGGATGAAGGAATGGTCTCTGATCTCGTGTCAGGTGTTCTCTGACCTGAACCCTGTAGAAGACGAGTGAGGTGAACTGAAGAGGAGAAGCTGTGAATCTGAAGATCTGGAGTGATTCTGGATGAAGGAATGGTCTCTGATCTCGTGTCAGGTGTTCTCTGACCTGAACCCTGTGGAAGATGAGTGAGTGAACTGAAGAGAAGAAGCTGTGAATCTGAAGATCTGGAGTGATTCTGGATGAAGGAATGGTCTCTGATCTCGTGTCAGGTGTTCTCTGACCTGAACCCTGTAGAAGATGAGTGAGGTGAACTGAAGAGGAGAAGCTGTGAATCTGAAGATCTGGAGTGATTCTGGATGAAGGAATGGTCTCTGATCTCGTGTCAGGTGTTCTCTGATCTGAACCCTGTAGAAGATGAGTGAGGTGAACTGAAGAGGAGAAGCTGTGAATCTGAAGATCTGGAGTGATTCTGGATGAAGGAATGGTCTCTGATCTCGTGTCAGGTGTTCTCTGATCTGAACCCTGTAGAACATGAGTGAGGTGAACTGAAGAGGAGAAGCTGTGAATCTGAAGATCTGGAGTGATTCTGGATGAAGGAATGGTCTCTGATCTCTTGTCAGGTGTTCTCTGACCTGAACCCTGTGGAAGATGAGTGAGTGAACTGAAGAGAAGAAGCTGTGAATCTGAAGATCTGGAGTGATTCTGGATGAAGGAATGGTCTCTGATCTCGTGTCAGGTGTTCTCTGACCTGAAGCCTGTAGAAGATGAGTGAGGTGAACTGAAGAGAAGAAGCTGTGAATCTGAAGATCTGGAGTGATTCTGGATGAAGGAATGGTCTCTGATCTCGTGTCAGATGTTCTCTGATCTGAACCCTGTAGAACATGAGTGAGGTGAACTGAAGAGAAGAAGCTGTGAATCTGAAGATCTGGAGTGATTCTGGATGAAGGAATGGTCTCTGATCTCGTGTCAGGTGTTCTCTGATCTGAACCCTGTAGAAGATGAGTGAGTGAACTGAAGAGGAGAAGCTGTGAATCTGAAGATCTGGAGTGATTCTGGATGAAGGAATGGTCTCTGATCTCGTGTCAGGTGTTCTCTGATCTGAACCCTGTAGAAGATGAGTGAGTGAACTGAAGAGAAGAAGCTGTGAATCTGAAGATCTGGAGTGATTCTGGATGAAGGAATGGTCTCTGATCTCGTGTCAGGTGTTCTCTGACCTGAACCCTGTAGAAGATGAATGAGTGAACTGAAGAGAAGAAGCTGTGACTCTGAAGATCTGGAGTGATTCTGGATGAAGGAATGGTCTCTGATCTCGTGTCAGGTGTTCTCTGATCTGAACCCTGTAGAAGATGAGTGAGGTGAACTGAAGAGGAGAAGCTGTGAATCTGAAGATCTGGAGTGATTCTGGATGAAGGAATGGTCTCTGATCTCGTGTCAGGTGTTCTCTGACCTGAACCCTGTGGAAGATGAGTGAGTGAACTGAAGAGAAGAAGCTGTGAATCTGAAGATCTGGAGTGATTCTGGATGAAGGAATGGTCTCTGATCTCGTGTCAGGTGTTCTCTGACCTGAACCCTGTAGAAGATGAGTGAGGTGAACTGAAGAGGAGAAGCTGTGAATCTGAAGATCTGGAGTGATTCTGGATGAAGGAATGGTCTCTGATCTCGTGTCAGGTGTTCTCTGATCTGAACCCTGTAGAAGATGAGTGAGGTGAACTGAAGAGGAGAAGCTGTGAATCTGAAGATCTGGAGTGATTCTGGATGAAGGAATGGTCTCTGATCTCGTGTCAGGTGTTCTCTGATCTGAACGCTGTAGAACATGAGTGAGGTGAACTGAAGAGGAGAAGCTGTGAATCTGAAGATCTGGAGTGATTCTGGATGAAGGAATGGTCTCTGATCTCGTGTCAGGTGTTCTCTGATCTGAACCCTGTAGAAGATGAGTGAGGTGAACTGAAGAGGAGAAGCTGTGAATCTGAAGATCTGGAGTGATTCTGGATGAAGGAATGGTCTCTGATCTCGTGTCAGGTGTTCTCTGATCTGAACCCTGTAGAACATGAGTGAGGTGAACTGAAGAGGAGAAGCTGTGAATCTGAAGATCTGGAGTGATTCTGGATGAAGGAATGGTCTCTGATCTCTTGTCAGGTGTTCTCTGACCTGAACCCTGTGGAAGATGAGTGAGTGAACTGAAGAGAAGAAGCTGTGAATCTGAAGATCTGGAGTGATTCTGGATGAAGGAATGGTCTCTGATCTCGTGTCAGGTGTTCTCTGACCTGAAGCCTGTAGAAGATGAGTGAGGTGAACTGAAGAGAAGAAGCTGTGAATCTGAAGATCTGGAGTGATTCTGGATGAAGGAATGGTCTCTGATCTCGTGTCAGATGTTCTCTGATCTGAACCCTGTAGAACATGAGTGAGGTGAACTGAAGAGAAGAAGCTGTGAATCTGAAGATCTGGAGTGATTCTGGATGAAGGAATGGTCTCTGATCTCGTGTCAGGTGTTCTCTGATCTGAACCCTGTAGAAGATGAGTGAGTGAACTGAAGAGGAGAAGCTGTGAATCTGAAGATCTGGAGTTATTCTGGATGAAGGAATGGTCTCTGATCTCGTGTCAGGTGTTCTCTGATCTGAACCCTGTAGAAGATGAGTGAGTGAACTGAAGAGAAGAAGCTGTGAATCTGAAGATCTGGAGTGATTCTGGATGAAGGAATGGTCTCTGATCTCGTGTCAGGTGTTCTCTGACCTGAACCCTGTAGAAGATGAATGAGTGAACTGAAGAGAAGAAGCTGTGAATCTGAAGATCTGGAGTGATTCTGGATGAAGGAATGGTCTCTGATCTCGTGTCAGGTGTTCTCTGATCTGAACCCTGTAGAAGATGAGTGAGGTGAACTGAAGAGGAGAAGCTGTGAATCTGAAGATCTGGAGTGATTCTGGATGAAGGAATGGTCTCTGATCTCGTGTCAGGTGTTCTCTGACCTGAACCCTGTGGAAGATGAGTGAGTGAACTGAAGAGAAGAAGCTGTGAATCTGAAGATCTGGAGTGATTCTGGATGAAGGAATGGTCTCTGATCTCGTGTCAGGTGTTCTCTGACCTGAACCCTGTAGAAGATGAGTGAGGTGAACTGAAGAGGAGAAGCTGTGAATCTGAAGATCTGGAGTGATTCTGGATGAAGGAATGGTCTCTGATCTCGTGTCAGGTGTTCTCTGATCTGAACCCTGTAGAAGATGAGTGAGGTGAACTGAAGAGGAGAAGCTGTGAATCTGAAGATCTGGAGTGATTCTGGATGAAGGAATGGTCTCTGATCTCGTGTCAGGTGTTCTCTGATCTGAACCCTGTAGAAGATGAGTGAGGTGAACTGAAGAGGAGAAGCTGTGAATCTGAAGATCTGGAGTGATTCTAGATGAAGGAATGGTCTCTGATCTCGTGTCAGGTGTTCTCTGACCTGAACCCAGTAGAAGATGAGTGAGGTGAACTGAAGAGAAGAAGCTGTGAATCTGAAGATCTGGAGTGATTCTGGATGAAGGAATGGTCTCTGATCTCGTGTCAGGTGTTCTCTGATCTGAACCCTGTAGAAGATGAGTGAGGTGAACTGAAGAGGAGAAGCTGTGAATCTGAAGATCTGGAGTGATTCTGGATGAAGGAATGGTCTCTGATCTCGTGTCAGGTGTTCTCTGATCTGAACCCTGTAGAACATGAGTGAGGTGAACTGAAGAGGAGAAGCTGTGAATCTGAAGATCTGGAGTGATTCTAGATGAAGGAATGGTCTCTGATCTCGTGTCAGGTGTTCTCTGACCTGAACCCTGGAGAACATGAGTGAGGTGAACTGAAGAGAAGAAGCTGTGAATCTGAAGATCTGGAGTGATTCTGGATGAAGGAATGGTCTCTGATCTCGTGTCAGGTGTTCTCTGATCTGAACCCTGTAGAAGATGAGTGAGGTGAACTGAAGAGGAGAAGCTGTGAATCTGAAGATCTGGAGTGATTCTGGATGAAGGAATGGTCTCTGATCTCGTGTCAGGTGTTCTCTAACCTGAACCCTGTAGAAGACGAGTGAGGTGAACTGAAGAGAAGAAGCTGTGAATCTGAAGATCTGGAGTGATTCTGGATGAAGGAATGGTCTCTGATCTCTTGTCAGGTGTTCTTTAACCTCATCAGTCATTATAGGAGAACATTTAGAGCTGTTAAACTGGCAAATGGAGGTTTCAAAAAGTATTTAATAAAAGGGTGCCGTTAATTGTGTCCAATTAGAGAAAAACATTTATTTCATAATGATATTTTCCCCCCATTTTAAATGTTGTATTCTCCAATGAAAGGTTCGATTTATGTACATTTTAAATAATAGGTCAAAAGGATTAACAACGCAGATGTATTTCCACAGCCTTCTTTGGTCATATTTACCAAGGGTGCCAACAATTCTGACCACGTTTATAGGCTAGGTTAACATAACCTTATACAGCATTCATTAATCTTATTTAACATTAAGTTCAACATTTACTAATACATTATTAAAATCAAAAGGTGTAGCCAATATGTTGTAACATGAACATTTTTTATCAACTAATAAATGCTGCAAAAACATAATGTGCATTGTTAGTTCATGTTAGTTAATGCATTCATGTTAGCAAATGAGATCTTATTGTCAAGTTTTAGCCATAAATGTAATTGATCATTGACTGACAAGTTCTGTCTGTTAAGGCGTAAAAAGTTGCTTTTTAATACAGACACTATTGAAAACTGACAGAATGATCATACCACACCACATATCAAATCAAAATCAAATCAAATCACTTTTATTGTCACATCACCACAGCACAAGTGCCTTGGTGAGTGAAATTCTTATGAGCGTGCTCCAGACAGTGCAGAAAAACAACAGACAATTTACATATGGACAGACAGTGCAAAAAAACAACAAACAATTTACATATGGACAGACAGTGCAAAAAAAACTGCACTGGAGCATTTACAGTGCTCCAGACAGTGCAAAAAAACAACAGCAATTTACATATGGACAGACAGTGCAAAAAACAACAGCAATTTACATATGGACAGTACATATTTACAGACTGTACAGAAGACAATGTGCAAAATACACATACATATACTCAGTACGCTTAGTGTACTATAGAGACATACTCAATTATCAACGACACATTATACACCGTATGGGCACATCTACATTATGTACAGTATCTATACATAATGTGGTCTATACATAGTAATAATGTGAGGTGCAACAGATTATAAATTAACAGCAGATTGGTTGAGCAGCAGATAGATGTGCAAAGGTGCAACAGATTATTCATATGCAGTGTCGTGGATGTGCATCGTATGGTGTCCAGTGATAGCAGATAGGTTGTGTTAGTGCAGTGTGTGCGTGTAGTCCAGTTGAACGGTGTTAAAGTGCAGTGCATGGCATGTTGTGTGAGTGGGAGTGTGATGTAGGTGAGTTATTTGTGACTGTTCATTAGCCTGATAGCCTGAGGGAAAAAGCTGTCCCTCAGTCGGCTAGTGCGGGATCGGATGCTGCGGAAACGTCGCCCTGAGGGCAGCAGAGAGAACAGTCTGTGGGACGGGTGGCTGGAGTCTTTGATAATCCTCCGGGCTTTCCTTGTACACCGCCTGGTGTAGATATCCTGGAGGGAGGGAAGCTCACCTCCAACAATGTGGCGGGCAGTTCGCACGACCCTTTGCAGAGCCCTGCGGTTGCCAGCGGTGCTGTTTCCATACCAGGCGGTGATACAGCCGGTCAGGATGCTCTCCACAGTGCAGGTGTAGAAGGACCTGAGGATTCTGAGGCTCGTTCCAAACTTCCTCAGCCGTCTCAGGAAGAAGAGACGCTGATGTGCCTTCTTCAGCACTGCATCTGTGTGAGCAGACCATGTGAGATCCTCAGTGATGTGAATGCCGAGGAACTCAAAGCTGGTCACCCGTTCCGCAGGTGTCTTGTCGATGGTGATGGGTGTGTGTTCTCTGCTCTGTCTCCTGTAATCCACCACCAGCTCCTTGGTCTTGTCGATGTTGAGTGAGAGGTGGTTCTCCTGACACCATTTAGTCAGGGTACTCACCTCCTCTCTGTAGGCCGTCTCATCGTTGTCGGTGATCAGGCCTATCACCGTTGTGTCATCAGCAAATTTGACGATGACATTGGAGCTGTGTGTAGCTGTACAGTCGTGTGTGTACAGGGAGTACAGGAGTGGGCTGAGGACGCAGCCCTGCGGTGCACCAGTGTTGAGGATCAGGGGAGATGATGTGTTGTTGCCCATTCTGACCACCTGACTTCTGCCTGTCAGGAAGTCCAGGATCCAGCTGCACAGAGATCTGTTCAGTCCTAGAGTCTGGAGCTTCGCAACCAGTGTGGCAGGCACTATAGTGTTAAATGCTGAACTATAATCCACGAACAGCATCCTCACATAGGTGTTCTTATTTTCCAGGTGGGAGAGAGCAGTGTGCAGGGTGAAGGCAATAGCATCGTCTGTGGAACGGTTACTGCGGTATGCAAATTGTAGTGGGTCCAGTGAAGCGGGCAGCACAGAGCAGATGTGTTCTCTGACGAGCTTCTCAAAACACTTGCTGAAGATGGGGGTCAGATCAACGGGCCTCCAGTCATTCAAGCATGTGATTTTATTTTTCTTCGGTATGGGCACAATGATGGATTTTTTGAAGCATGAGGGAACCACAGACAGAGAGAGGGACAGATTGAAAATATCTGTAAAAACCCTGGCTAGCTGGAAAGCGCATGCTTTGAGCACACGGCCTGGTATCCCATCTGGGCCTACGGCTTTACGGATGTTCACCCGTTTAAAGGATCGAGTTACATCCGCGACAGAAAGGGTGAGTGGACTGACCTCTTCTGCAGCAGCCGTGTGAGCGCTCTCTGTGTGGGCGGTGTTATCAGCCTCGAACCGAGCATAAAAGGTGTTGAGCTCGTCCGGTAGAGAGGCGGCGATGTTCACAGTAGCTGGTTTACTCCCTTTAAAGCCTGTGATGTTGTTAATGCCCTGCCATATTTAATAATGATCCCTCAAAACATCTTAAGGTTTTACATGAAACGAGAGATAATTGAATCTTAAACACTATTTTCAATTTGTGTAACAGAAATGACATTCTATTAGATAGTAGTAGTAAAACATTAAACATTTTTACTCAGTCTGAGTTATGTTAAAATCTGTAATTTACCATAAAGTGATTAATAATGTTATGTTAAACGGTATAAAACATTTATAGATTTGATTTTACTCACCTGTAATGAAGAACACAAAAACAAAAATCAAACTAAACATCGTCTGCATTTCGCCAAACTCAAACTAAACCTGTTAAATCTGATGATGAATTCATATTCCTCTGATGAACAGGTGAGAAATC
>JAPDDL010000949.1:0-22452 GCA_027422435.1 Schizopygopsis pylzovi | reverse complement strand
AGAGAGAGAGAGAGAGGAGGAGAGGGAGAGAGAGAGAGAGAGAGAGAGAGAGAGAGAGAGAGAGAGAGAGAGAGAGAGAGAGAGGAGAGAGAAGGGAGGAGAGAGAGAGAGAGAGAGAGAGAGAGACCTCATCAAATCAATGTACACTGAAAGTAAATGTGGCGTAAAAATCAACACCAAACGTACAAGGTATCTTTCCCAGGAGCGTGGAGTGAGACAGGGCTGCTGCTTAAGCCCAACATTATTTAACATCTATATCAATGAACTGGCGCTCAGTCTGGAGCGATCTGCAGCCCCTGGCCTCACTCTACACGACTCACAGATCAGATGCCTGCTGTATGCAGACGATCTGGTTCTGCTGTCTCCCACTAAACATGGTTTACAGCAGAACCTGGACCTGCTGGAGCAATACTGCCAGACCTGGGCCCTGACAGTCAACCTGAAGAAAACCAACATTATGATCTTTCAGAAGAGATCCAGATCCCAGGGAACACAACACACATTTACATTAGGCACTAACCAGATAACTCACACATCACACTACAACTACCTGGGTTTGAAAATCACATCCACTGGAAACTTTAATCATGCTGTGAATGAACTGAGAGATAAAGCACGCAGGGCCTTCTACGCCATAAAACGGCAATGTCCTATAGAAATCCCTATTAGAATTTGGCTGAAAATAGTAGAATCAGTAATTGAGCCCTTTGCACTCTATGACAGTGAGGTGTGGGGTCCACTGACAAACCCAAGTCAAGATCTCACCAAATGGGAAAAACACCCGATTGAGACTCTGCATGCAGAACCCTGTAAAAATATATTACACGTGCCCCGGCACACAACAAATAACGCATGCAGGGCCGAATTAGGCAAATATCCTCTAATCACTAAGATACAAAAAAGGGCAATTAAATTCTGGAAACATCTGAAGCTCAGTGATCCCCAATCATACCATTATAAAGCCCTGCAATACCAAGAGATGAGCAAAGAAAGCAAGCCCTTCCTCCAGCTGATCCAGAGCTTCAGTCCTGATGCTTCACTAACATCTACTGATGCTCTGAATCACAACATCAGAACCAATCAGATCACTGCACAAATCAAACAGAGCTACATCACTCACTGGCAAACCCAAACCAACAACAGAGTAAAATGCAATGCTATCTGTCCCTAAAGAGAGAGTACAGTATGGCAGAGTATCTGTTCACAGTGTCAGATAAGAAACTGAGAAGCACGTTGACCAGATACAGACTCAGCGGACACAAGCTGATGATAGAGATGGCAGACACAGACAAACATGGCTGCCCCCGGAGCAGAGATTGTGTTCACACTGTGACCTGAATCAGATGGAAACAGAACTGCACTTCCTGACAGAGTGCTCCAAATACACAGATATACGGACAGTGTACTACGACAAAATACAGCAGATCCATCCCACATTTACAACTCTTCCAGACCAGGAGAAACTAACGTATCTGCTCGGAGAACACAAGACCTGCTGTGTGCTTGCTGCTCAATATGTGTCTCTCTGTCACCATAGAAGAGAAGACACTCCACCTGAGAGAGAGGAGGAGAGAGGAGAGAGGAGAGAGAGAGAGAGAGAGAGAGAGACCTGCTGTGTGCTTGCTGCTCAATATGTGTCTCTCTGTCACCATAGAAGAGAAGACACTCCACCAGAGAGAGAGAGAGAGAGAGAGAGAGAGAGAGAGAGAGAGAGAGAGAGAGAGAGAGACCTGCTGTGTGCTTGCTGCTCAATATGTGTCTCTCTGTCACCATAGAAGAGAAGACACTCCCCAGAGAGAGAGAGAGAGAGGAGAGAGAGAGAGAGAAGAGAGCGAGAGAGAGAGAGAGAGAGAAGAGAGAGAGAGAGACCTGCTGTGTGCTTGCTGCTCAATATGTGTCTCTCTGTCACCATAGAAGAGAAGACACTCCACCAGAGAGAGAGAGAGAGAGAGAGGAGAGAGAGAGAGAGAGAGAGAGAGAGAGAACCTGCTGTGTGCTTGCTGCTCAATATGTGTCTCTCTGTCACCATAGAAGAGAAGACACTCCACCAGAGAGAGAGAGAGAGAGAGAGGAGAGAGAGAGAGAGAGGAGAGAGGAGAGACCTGCTGTGTGCTTGCTGCTCAATATGTGTCTCTCTGTCACCATAGAAGAGAAGACACTCCACCAGAGAGAGAGAGAGAGAGAGAGAGAGAGAGAGAGAGAGAGAGAGAGAGAGAGAGAGATAATGTGTCTCAATATGTGTCTCTCTGTCACCACAGAAGAGAAGACACTCCGTCTGCCCTGAGCTGATGTTTCCAGCACATGTAGATTATATTATGACATATTACCCCTTTATATTACTTAAATGTATATTTTGCCTGTATAAACCTTATACTGTACTTTATTTAATTTTATTTCACATACTTACAATAGTCATTCATTTTGCACTACATATTTAATACGGTTTAAATATTTGTTTTATTACTATTATTATTTTTATTTCTGTTAATTCAAATGTGCACTACTTGTGAGCAGCCCAGCTGCAATTGCTTTGGCAATACAAATGTATAGTTTTTGTCATGCCAATAAAGCACACTTAAATTGACAAATTGACAAATTGAGAGAGGGGGAGAGAGAGAGAGCGAGAGAGAGAGGGGGAGAGAGCGAGAGAGAGAGAGAGAGGGGGAGAGAGCGAGGAGAGAGAGAGAGAGAGAGAGAGAGAGAGAGAGGAGAGAGAGGAGAGAGAGAGAGAGAGGAGAGAGAGAGAAGAGAGAGAGAGAGAGAGAGGAGGAGAGAGAGAGGGAGAGAGAGAGGGGAGAGAGAGGGGGGGAGGAGAGGGGGGAGAAGAGAGAGAGAGAGGGGAGAGAGAGAGAGAGGAGAGAGAGAGAGAGAGAGAGGAGAGAGGGGGAGAGGCGAGAGAGAGAGAGAGAGAGAGGAGAGAGAGAGCGAGAGAGAGAGAAGAGAGAGAGAGAGAGAGGAGAGAAGAGAGAGAGAGGGGGGGGGAGAGAGAGAGAGAGAGGGGGAGAGAGAGAGAGAGAGAGAGAGAGAGAGAGAGAGAGAGAGAGAGAGAGAGGGGGAGAGAGAGAGAGAGAGAGAGACACCTGAAGATGTGTTCAGAGGAGTTCAGCTTATAAAGATGTTTTCAGCTGCCAATCCTATGTTTCTGCCACGGAATAAAACAGATATAAACTCACAATTCTGTTTTAATTTTTCTCCTCAAAATGGTATATACATTTAAAAAACGTATTACGACTTTTTATCTCATAATTCTGACTTTTTATCTCATAATTCTGAGTTTTATCTAAAAACTTTTTTTAACAAAACATTAGATCTTTAAATGCTATAATTTATGTCTAAATATTAATCTATTAGCAAAACATGTGAAAAGAACTATATTACAAAAAGATCCTCTGCTGCCATCCAGTGGTCCTGGTGGGAATCATGACATTCATTTTAATAATAAGCCTTTTGTTTTTCTGCCCGGTGAAATCTTGGCAGAAATCTTCAATTTTACATGAATTATCTCTATAAACAAAATACATTTTCTAAAGTAAGTTTTACTTAGTGTTGTCATTTTATATAAAAATTTGCAAAATATGAATAAGTTTTAATGCAAACGAACAATATATATATATATATATATAGACACTGTATATACAGTATATATATATATATATATGTGTGTGTATATATAAACTCTCCTGTGGGAGTTAGTTTTAGGGGCTAGTAGAATACGGGGGGGGGGGGGGGCAACACTCGCGAGACAAATAAGCAACCGCAGCTTCAAAAACAAGGCCAATATTTCAGACGCTAATATCCAGAGACTTACAGTGCATTCAGGCTATACATGTTTATGTGTGTTCCCTGGGAATCGAACCCATGACCTTTTGCACTGCTAACACAATGCTCTACCGCTGAGCCACAGGAACACAATGCACTGGTTGGCTATTAACAGCGAGCAGAGAGTCAATCAATGCATTGAAGAATACGCCCAACATAAATAACGAAACAAAGTTGCTCGTCAGATTTCCCTGCCACCTGGGATTTTTTCATGCAACTTTACAAAATAAAGAAGAAGCCCAAAGTCATGTTTAATACACCTGACGGCCTGATCCCATTTCTGCATCAGAGATCAGAGAATCACACGAGTGCTCTTACATGCACGTATTAGAACCAGTCTCGTTGCTCAGAACACATCTGAGATGGGACACTAATACCTCTAATTCTGGATCAATTATTGATAAGTGACAGCTGAAGTGTTTACGCTTTACAATAAGGTCTCATTTGGTAACATTAGTCCATGCATTAGTGTTGATGTTATTACAAAAAATACAATTGTTAATTTTCACAGTACGTTAATTCTAACAGATACATGTTTTTATTGAACCTAGAGTTTGCTAATTTCATCTACTGACAAATTTGACTGAACTCACTCTTATCCTTAACACCAAACTTATGCATTTTTTCACACGACGCTGTCATAGTTAAATTTAGTTTAGGCTACTATAAAGTGTGGTATCAATTTCTGTATTTACTTATATCCTAACTCCTTTAATGTTAAATGCTGAGTTCTTCTCCCTCATGCATCATATTCATCAACAGTATGAAATATAAGATTATGTACAGGTCTAGGGCCAATGCATTATCGGCGTTAAAATATTTAAATCTGGTTATTTTTCATAACTAATGAATTAAATAAACTGACAGCCCTAATACAAATTACATCTTTATACATCAACTCTAAAAATTAATGTTCTTCGCTGTTTCTTTGCATCATCTAAAATTATTTAAGGAAATTAATGTAATAAAATGTACAATTAGGCTACACAAAAGTAATCAAATAGGATTAAAGGGGCGTGAATTTCATCCACAGGTCGTCTCTTGTTTTATCAGACAAAAGATATTCTCATATCAGCATTTGTCAATAAATGTAATTTGTGTCGGGAAACAACAGAATGTGTCACAATACAGTATTCAACGGAGAACACAACTCCCAAGATAAATATGCAGATACTGAAAACACCCATAATGATGTTGAGTTATGATTCCACAGAATCACACGTTTAACGTACTTTAACGTAAACTTTTTACAAAATCTTTTTCCTAATATTTAAACATATCATTCAAAATCGACATTTAAGCAAATTATGAATTTACAAACAATAGCCATTAAAATACCTTTCATATAAAGTAAATAACTTAGTATTATAGAGTAAATAATAATGCAATGCTCAAAATGCACTCCATTTGCTTCTATTCTTATTCATTTTAATACATTTGACCCTCTTTCAGCTGCTCATGGTTGGAATATATCTTTAAAATATAAAAAATGTCATATATTATAATACAAATGCAGAGACACTAAAAACAGCCACGAATAATTAATTGTCTCAACATGAGGAGCTAAAAACACATCTCTTAAATCTTTATTTGACCCTCTAATTATTCTAATTATACATAAATAAAATAAGACTTGAACTCTATTCATTTACTAACTGCTTGTTTTCTTAAAAATGAAGCAAAAACGCCTCTAACACTAGCTTGCTCTATTCTATGTTTTGTTTTTATCATTAGGCTAATTGAGACTTGTTATAGCGTGTGCATATCATTGCTCTTTTGTTGATTTTGATGCTAAATGAAGTTTAGAAACGTAGTTTATAAGCTAAGTTCGGGAGGAGCACGTCAGATACTCAGGCTAATTAGCTCAGGTGGTACACAATCTAGGTAATCAATCCTGGGGCATAAATACAGCTGTCTTACCTCCATCTAGTTGACGGTTAAGCAGCATTCGGTGACACCATTTACCATTACATCACAGACTCAACATTTCCGTCCAAACAACGAGACCCATGTTGGGGTTTTCGTATCCTCCGGTCAATCTGCCGGCCCCAGGATCGTCTATTTTTATTTTTATTTTATTTTTCACCAGACACGGCCGCCGAGCTCCGGGCTTCGTCACGACCGCTGCTCTCTGCTCAACCAGCCACACGCTCTCCTCCGCCGGCTTCCAACGAGCCTGGGCCACGCCCCAGGTTTCACCTCAGCAAAGCTTCACTCGCTTCCCGCTTCGGTTCCTCAGCCTTCACCGCGGCTCTCCCAGCTGCAGCGCAAGTATGCAGCCGGGCCTCTAGCTTCTAGTTTCAGATGCTAACGCGAGGCGGCCTCCGTTAGCACGCAACCACCATTGTTGCCAATAATTCTCAGGGGAAATCTCCAAAGGCAGGTATTTGTTGATAAAATCGTTAAAAGACCTCGCGAAGACATTGGATGTTAACGTCACTAAGTAACCATGAAACCATGCCCAGAATATACACCGGACGTACTTAAACCTCCGTAGTTTTACCAGTATTTAATTGGCATAGCATTCCTTAGACATTTAAGCTGGATGAGATAAATGTGTTTAGCGAATACACCCTTGATCACGGCGGACCAACAGTAAATGAACGTGCACGAGGTATTCTCATTCAACCTGGGCTATATTAATGTTTTGTTTTTTGACCTAAATCATAGAGACACGGACCTTGATTTGCATATGCATTTCAGAGGGCTAAATAGAGCCCCTTCACAACAGATTTAGTTCCCAAACAACTGTCAGGTTTGACCCAAATATGAATTTCAGTTACATAATTAATCCAAATTTCGACAGTAATAAATTGTTGCAGCATCAGTTGCGCATGTATCCCCAAGATCTCCCGGTTCTCTCTTGTGCATTTAATTTCACGTAAACATCACTCTAAACAGAACATTTGAATCCGTGAATCGTCGACTAGAGAACAGCTGCTATCGGATCATTCCAACTAGTGAAGGAAGCATCGGAGCAATTAGCAAACTAATTTTACAGGTTCATTTTGTTTACGAATCAGACACTGCTCCTACGTCCCAGAGCACATTATATACATTATAAGGAGTAACGGTATGTTTCATGATACGTAGCGAAGGAAAAAGTGCAATCTTTGGAACGCAGTAAAGTTACTAAATAAACGACTCCAGAAACTACAGGTATTAGAAATGTACGGTAGCAAAGTAAGCTACTTCGTTACTGACCATCAGCGGCCCTGTTAAACGTCACAACCATTTTACCGTGGCCTATACAGCTACAGCCGCAGGCGCAAGCTCGAAGCTGCCTCCGCTTGCAACACAGCCCCACACATCTCAGTCTTTTTCCTTCCGCTATGAATAACTCTCTTTTTCCTTTACAGTGGCCTCCAGCTCCCGTAGCAGATACTAGCGTGAGGCTACCTCCATTAGCAGAGCAGGCTACGATAGCTCTTCAGGACCTCCTTCCTGTGGCCTACAGCTACGGCAGTCAAAGCAAGCGTCCGTACTTAAGACTTAACTGCCCGTGTTTACATTAATTTTGCGTCATAACCATTTTGAGACGCAAGAACATGAAGCCCCTTACACGGAATCGTGCACAGCTGCATTCGCAAGCAGTCTACACAATCAAGCGCGCATCAGCGTTTAAATTAAGAGCAGCCTTCCGTAGTGAGGTTTACATCTTACATTTATAGATCCACCGCATTCCAAACCACAGGCATAATGACTCCACAGAGCATTCGTAAGAAAAACTCAGACTGGCGAGACCGCACACTTCAAGTGTACATCAAACAAACGCGTGTCTCTCTCAGCTCTCCCGCGCAATGAAGCCAGCGACTCTCCTTGTAACTTGCTCCAACCTTTCCAAACCTTATGAAAGATTATTTTACAGAAGGTTCAAGTGGCGCATGCTCGTGAGGGATGGGAAGCAAGCAGCATATGGGTGTTTCTAAAGCAACTCGGCGTCATCGCTCATCTGGTTAAAATCTAAGCCCAGAATTGATTCTGAAATTCTCAGAATCGTTCGAGAGGGACTTGGTCATTTCTCCATGACAGAAGCGCTGCAACAATCGTAATCATTGAATATGGACATCAAAGTTGCCATTTGCCAAATTCTCCATCGAGTTCAGCCGTAATTATCCTGAAATAACCTGTTCAGCTTTCCCCTATAGGTGGCGCAAATTAAACGAGGGTTCGAGACCAAGGCCACGCCCCCGATTTCGCAGATGCAAGGCCCGCAGAGGGTCCGGCTGCAGCTCAGCTGTCCGGCACGGCTTTCCAGTCAGCATGCCGGTGGCCATAACTCAAACGGGCTTCTGGCCACCTCCACCTCCAGTTCCGTCTCAACAGCCCACCCCCTCTGCCCAGAGCCCGCAGCCCAAGTAAACGCTTGGCTGCTGTGGCCGGCTTACGTAGCCCCACAATCCGGCCCAGGGCCCGTAGCCCAAGTTAGCAAGCATGGCCGCAGTGGCCTCCCAACCCAATCCCTCAGCCTAGCCCTCTCAGCTCAGGGCCAATAACCCAGGTAGACACCGGACCGCAAAATACAGCGACTCCGGCCGCTTACAACACTCTCCTCCAAGCAAAACCGCAATACTCGCTCTTCACCGCTACACCAATGACCGTCCCAGCAAATGCCATTGCCACAGAGCCCCCGCAAGCGACTCACAACGTTTGAGCACAGATTTTAGCAGAAATGGCTCCAGAGGCGGACGAAGTCCCAACCCCAGTACCTCCATATTCAGAACTAATATTTCCATAAACCACCCACCAAAACCCCTCCTCGACAAGTCGCTCGACACCATCCTCCAGGCTGTCTCCCCCAGAACACTCCAAACATACGTGACAGCATGGAAATGCTTTAAGTCATTCCATCTCTCTTATAACATACCATTCCCTGAATTTTCTTTACTCTCAATAACCTCTTTTATTTCTTTCCTCAACAGCATTAAAAGCCTCCAAGTCAGCTCCATTAAAAGCTACATAAGCGGTATCCAATTTTTCCACAAGCTATTGTACGGAGCTCCGTCGCCCGAAATTAACAATTCCCAAACCGCGTTGTTGATAAGAGGAATCCAGCGATCCCGCCCTACTCGTCCCGACTCCAGACTACCCATTACTCTAGACATCCTCACCAAGTGCATCCACGCCCTCCGCACGTGTTACCAGCCCCCCAGTACCGCCCGTACACTCGACGCCATGTTTATTTTAGCCTTCTTTGGGTTTTTAAGATGCACCGAACTAACTGCCTCCTCTAAATTAGACCCAGCCATCAACCCCACCATCTCAGATCTAACCATCCTCGATAGCGAAACCATCTCCTTTTGATCAAACAAAGCAAAACAGACCAAGTCAAGAAAGGTCATTTTGTTTACATTTTCAATCTCTTCTCACCTATCCAACCTTACCAAGCCGTCCGTGAGTACCTCCACCTCAGGATTTCCCAGGCCAAATCCCCCCTCGAACCCTTATTCTTAGACCACGCCGGAAATCCAGTCAGTCGCACCTGGTTCCAAAAACAGCTCAAGTCCGTCCTGCTATCAGCAGGTATCTCGGCAGCAAATTTTTCCAGCCACTCCTTTCGCATCAGGGCAGCGACGTCAGCGGCCCAAAAAGGCCTCACTAAACACCAAATCCAAACCTTAGGTAGATGGTCTTCAGAAGCTTTTCAAAGCTACATCCGAACGGACCAGTTCCACATCAAATCAGCCCACCAAACTCTCGTTTCATAAACCCGGTGCGAGCTTTCCTGGCTTTTACTTACCTGTCCAAATCACACGCTTGGCGAGGCTCCCCCTCCTGATACCGCGGACCACCACTTCTGGCCGGAGCCTCCCAGCCAAAAAACTTGCCTTTTCAACCTTGTGGCCGGAGAGTCTCACCCATCCAGGCTGCGAGCGTCCATCTCCAGTCTGGTGACGGCGAGTGCCTCCCGGCCACCCAACTTTACCTTTTCCGTCTTTACCTGTCCGACAGCGAGTCTTAATCTCCCGTCAGACGCCGGCGAGAGCACCCCGGCCAGACAACCTTACCTTTTCCACCCCACGGCCGACTTACCTTTCCGTCTTTACCTGTCCGACACAGCGAGCCTGGACCTCCCGTCGGACGCCGGCGAGAGCACCCCGGCCAGACAACCTTATCTTTTCAACCTGTTGCGCAACGAGGCTCACCCGTCCGACACGGCGATCTCGAAACCAGTCGGACGTCGACAAGAGCCTCCCAGACAACAACCTCACCTTTTCTTGCTCGACGAGGCTTACCCGTCCGACACGGCGATCTCGAAACCAGTCGGACGTCAACGTGAGCCTACCGGTCAGTCAAACTTATCTTTTCCATTCTGCGGCCGGCAAAAGCCTACCCAACCACGCTGCCGGTTGACCGAAGCTTTCCGACCACTAAACTCTACCCTTCCGTCTAAACCTGTCCACTCGGTGAGCCCCGATATCCCGACGGACGCCGGCGAGAGCACTCCCGGCCAGACAACCTTCTCTTTTCAAATCTACGCTCGTCGATGCTAACCGTCCGACACGGCGATCCCGAAACCAGTCGGACGAGAGCCTCCCAGCTAGACAATCTTACCTTTTCAAGTCCCACGCTTGGCGAGGCTTACCCGTCCGACACGGCAATAAACAAAACTACTGTCGGACGCCAGCAAGAGCCTCCCAGCCAGACAATCTTACCTTCCATGTCCCACGCTCGGCGAGGCTTACCCGTCCGACTAGGCGATTACCAAGCCAACGTCGGCGAGAGCCTCTCAGCCAGACAACTCATCTTTTCCGTCAGCTCGCACCACCATTCGAACCCCGCCGAATGCTACACACTCGACCACCAAACAACCTTAGCTTCAGTCCACCACCGGCGAGGTTCCACCATCCGACCCACGAGTATCAATCTCATGTCGGAAGTCGTAAGAGCCTCCCGGCTGGACAACCTCACCTTTTCCTCCTACGTCAGCGAAGCTAGCCACCAGTTGGATGGCGGCTAAGCATCCCGACCATACTTTACCTTTCCATCTTCACCTGTCCGACACAGTGAGCATCGATCTCCCGTCGGTCGCCGGTGAGAGCACTCCCGGCCAGACAACCTTGCCTTTTCTAGTCCCATGCTGGCGACGCTTATCCGTCCAACACAGTGGGTATGGTGCCCCCGTTGGGCGTCGGCGAGAGCCTCACAGCTAGACGACTTACCGCTTCCCCCTTGGTCATCGAGACCGACCCGCTAGACTCAGTGATTTCGGTCTCACCGTAGAGCGTCGGCGTTGGTCTCAGTAACCCACCTCTTTTTCCGTCCGACGGTCGACGAGGCCCAGCCGTCGCTGCGGTCCTCGCCCGCCCGCCGAACTCCATCCAACTATCTCTGCTATCCCCACACCTTTTCCCCCCGCCTGGCGAGGCTTACCCGTTCGATGTCCTAATCTCTATCTCCATCGAATGCAGCGAGAGCCCTCCCAGTTCCGGGTTTTCTCTTCTCCCTACTCGTCGGCGAGGCTATCCGTCTGGCAGCGTAGCATGGTCTCATGTCATGACGTTGACGCAGGCCTCCCGGTGGGCTCCTATGCTTGCCGTCCGCATGCGACGCTCATCCATTCGATGCCGTGAGTCTCGATCTCCCGTCGGATGTTGCGAGAGCCTCCTTGTCGGGCGTCCAAAACTCTTTTTACCTGCCAGCCGATAGGACCCACTCGTCCGATGAAGAGGTAAAGTGCCAGGCGGAGGCTTCATGGGTCCTCTCGGCTAGATATCGCCCTCTGTCCTCTGATTAGCAGGGGCTGACGGCCAGTTGGGCCGGTACGCCGACTCCGTGACCTATCCCACTGCAGGCAACTCGGGTCCTCCTGGCCAGGGCTTCAAACACACGCTCCTCCATCGGCGGGCAGGGCTCACCCGTCCCAAGCGGTGAGCCATCGCTGGGCCTCGGTTGAGCCCTCCCCGACCGGTCGCCCCAAAACCACGAAGTCCACTCTGGCAGTCGGTGGGGCCTAACCTTACATACCAAACCGCTCCCTCAGAGCAAGTAGGCCCCCCCGGCCCGCCTCACAATTACTCATCGGAACTAGCTCCCGCCAGATCTCAAACGCGTATTTGGGGGGGAATCTTAGTCTGGCGGCTGTCCTACGCTCCATTGCTTTTTGGGGGTACTCTGGGTTCGGGCCCTTCCCGAGCTCAGAGCCCTCCCCCAGGACAGCACGCCTACAACGTATTATCATACTCGCCAAATACGCATTACGTTTATCGTGCTAGTAGATGTAAGTGTGAAATCGTGAAATGAAGTTTAGAAACGTAGTTTATAAGCTAAGTTCGGGAGGAGCACGTCAGATACTCAGGCTAATTAGCTCAGGTGGTACACAATCTAGGTAATCAATCCTGGGGCATAAATACAGCTGTCTTACCTCCATCTAGTCGACGGTTTAAGCAGCATCCCTCCACCACCCCTTCTCCACCTTATCACTAGAATTCTAATCACACGGGGGGTACTCTGGGTTCGGGCCCTTCCCGAGCTCAGAGCCCTCCCCCAGGACAGCACGCCTACAACGTATTTCATACTCGCCAAATACGCATTACGTTTATCGTGCTAGTAGATGTAAGTGTGAAATCGTGAAATGACTGAATGTAAATGTTAGATGCAATACCTGTATTTCTATACTTGCTTGTATTGTGGTCATTTGCAGAGCGTTTGTGTGTTTGGTTGCATTGTAAGTATTTGCAGCTCATGTGTTGTCAAACTGATGAATATTTATTTATTTATTTTATTTGCACATTGTACAGTACAAGACCGGGAACATGCAACAACGTTAGGCACATCCACCATAATAATAATTATTATAATCAAGAATTGAGACAAAAAGTACATAAAAACATCAAAGCAGAATACACTAAAATAACACATATTTTGAGACATTCTGTTGTTGGGCGGGGGGGGGGGGGGTCTTTAAAACAGGTTTATTCATTTTTTCAACACGTTCACTTTCTGCATGACTGAAGTTAAGACGTTCACAGAACTATTGTGCAAAGTTTGTGATATCCATCGGCTCGCCTTCATGGTTTAAAACAGAAATATGTCCAGTATTTTGACATAACCGCATACCCCCACCCATACATATGTAAACACAGGGATACATGAAAGAGGAATTTGTCACGCTGTCTGCAGCACGTCTCTCGTCCGTATATCACGGAGCACCTGCGATCCGTTTAAGCCCTAATAGCCTATATGACCGATCACAGCAATTTTTTATTTACTAATTTAACATGAAATGGTCTAAATGTTACTCCATATCAATCGCATACAACAAAAATACAGCATAATTAGAACAATCATGCACAATAAATAACACATACACATTTCCCCCAGAACGCTCTCACGACCCGATAGGAATTCTTCCACTGACCGGTAGCGGGTCACGACCCGATAGGAATTCTTCCACGGACCGGTAGCGGGTCACGACCCGATAGGAATTCTTCCACGGACCGGTAACGGGTCACGACCCGATAGGAATTCTTCCACGGACCGGTAGCGGGTCACGACCCGATAGGAATTCTTCCACTGACCGGTAACGGGTCACGACCCGATAGGAATTCTTCCACTGACCGGTAACGGGTCACGACCCGATAGGAATTCTTCCACTGACCGGTAGCGTGTCACGACCCGATAGGAATTCTTCCACTGACCGGTAACGGGTCGCGACCCGATAGGAATTCTTCCACGGACCGGTAGCGGGTCGCGACCCGATAGGAATTCTTCCACTGACCGGTAACGGGTCGCGACCCGATAGGAATTCTTCCACGGACCGGTAACGGGTCGCGACCCGATAGGAATTTTCCACGGACCGGTAGCGGGTCACGACCCGATAGGAATTCTTCCACGGACCGGTAGCGGGTCACGACCCGATAGGAATTCTTCCACGGACCGGTAACGGGTCACGACCCGATAGGAATTCTTCCACGGACCGGTAGCGGGTCACGACCCGATAGGAATTCTTCCACTGACCGGTAACGGGTCACGACCCGATAGGAATTCTTCCACTGACCGGTAACGGGTCACGACCCGATAGGAATTCTTCCACTGACCGGTAGCGTGTCACGACCCGATAGGAATTCTTCCACTGACCGGTAACGGGTCGCGACCCGATAGGAATTCTTCCACGGACCGGTAGCGGGTCGCGACCCGATAGGAATTCTTCCACTGACCGGTAACGGGTCGCGACCCGATAGGAATTCTTCCACTGACCGGTAACGGGTCGCGACCCGATAGGAATTCTTCCACTGACCGGTAACGGGTCGCGACCCGATAGGAATTCTTCCACTGACCGGTAACGGGTCGCGACCCGATAGGAATTCTTCCACTGACCGGTAGCGGATCGCGACCCGATAGGAATTCTTCCACTGACCGGTAGCGGGTTGCGACCCGATAGGAATTCTTCCACTGACCGGTAGCGGGTCGCGACCCGATAGGAATTCTTCCACTGACCGGTAGCGGGTCGCGACCCGATAGGAATTCTTCCATGACCGGTAGCGGGTCGCGACCCGATAGGAATTCTTCCACTGACTGGTAGCGGGTCGCGACCTGATAGGAATTCTTCCACTGACCGGTAGCGGGTCGCGACCCGATAGGAATTCTTTCACGGACCGGTAGCGGGTCACGATCCGATAGGAATTCTTCCACTGACCGGTAGCGGGTCGCGACCCGATAGGAATTCTTCCACTGACTGGTAAGGGTCGCGACCCGATAGGAATTCTTCCACGGACCGGTTAGCGGGTCACGACCCGATCGGAATTCTTCCACAGACCGGTAGCGGGTCGCGACCCGGTGGTTGGGGACCTCTGAAAGCAGAGATCACACATGTGCCCCTAGGACTATTAATAGAATATTAGGGGATGTCTTGGAGTCTAGAGCCCGCTCCTCCAGAACGCCCCCCAAACTTCTAGATTTCCCCAAGAAAATTTGCCATTTTTCCAAGCCTAAATATTTATTCCGGGAGGGAGGGTGGGTGATCTGTTACATGTTTTGTTTGCCCTTATTTGGTCAGTTTCCTGTGTTCTCATTATTAGTTAATCATAATTTATTCTTATGACCTGTTTTGCATTTATTTATCATGTCGTTTGCTCCTTGATTTCCCTGTCTCTATAAGTCCTGTGTTCTTCCCTGGTCCTTTGTCTGCTGTTATATGTCTTCTAGATTTCTCTAAGTTTGAAAGGATTACAGATTGTTTTGTTCAAGCGTATTCCCGTCTCCTCACTCCTCACAAATCAGCTGGACCACCTGGGGGTGGAGTTGCCACAATCCCGGCAGCGAGATTGAACGGTACGATGCAACCTCAGACGCTTCTGACTCCAAAGACTCCATCTCCTGGCGGGCGAGTTGCGACATGCGACGGGAGCACAGACCACCCTGACGGTTGATGTACTCAACGATCGCAGTGTTATCTGTGCGGACCAGTACATGCTTGCCCCGTAATAGCCCTTTCAAGCGGCCCAGGGCAAGGCATACTGATAGCAACTCGAGGCAGTTGTTGTGCCAAAGCAGTTGGGGGCTCGTCCACACCCCTGACACTGCATGCCCGTTGTACGTGGCAACCCAGTTCAACGTACGTCGAGCGTGACTGACTGAATGCGAACATGGAGCAGTGATCATGAGCTGCATGGCTTCAGTAGCTCTGGGTTACTGTGTTTAGAGATGATGAGACAGAAGTGTTTAGTGATGAGACAGAAGACAGAAGCAGACGGATCAATTCTGAAGAGTATAGAGATATACTCTCTGCTCAGATTCAGTCAAATGTAGAGAAGCTGATTCAGCGGCGCTTCAGAGTACAAATGAATGATGACCCAAAACATACAGAAAAAGCAACCCAGGAGTTTTTGAAGGTTAAAAACGCGGACTATTCTACAACGACCGAGTCAATCTCCTGATCTCAACCCGATTGAGCTGCATTTCACTCGTTGAAGACAAAACTAAAGACAGAAAAAGCCACAAACAAACAACAACTGAAGTCAGCTGCAGTAAAGACCTAGAAAAGCTTTACAAAGAAGAAACCCAGTCTCTGCTGAGGTCCATGAGTTACAGACTTAAGGCACTCGTCGGATCTTACCAGCAGGGCTTACCAGCATTCTCGCCTGCAAAGCATTCTCAACAAAATATTACATTTTATTTATGATTATATTTATTTGTCCGATTACATTTGAGCCTCTGAAAATGGGGGGAGTGTGTATAAAAACGGTTGTAAGAATAAAGCTTAAAAGTCTACACTTCAATTTCATCTTGATTGTTTTATTTTTAATTCTGTTCTGGTGGACCCTATCGGGTCGCGACCCGCTACCGGTCCGTGGAAGAATTCCTACCGGGTCGTGACCCGCTACAGGTCCGTGGAAGAATTCCTATTGGGACGTGACCCACTACCGATCCGTGAAAGAATTCCTATCGGGTCGTGACCCGCTACCGGTCCGTGAAAGAATTCCTATCGGGTCGTGACCCGCTACCGGTCCGTGGAAGAATTCCTATCGGGTCGTGACCCGCTACCGATCCGTGAAAGAATTCCTATCGGGTCGTGACCCGCTACCGGTCCGTGGAAGAATTCCTACCGGCTCGTGACCCGCTACAGGTGTGGAAGAATTCCTATTGGGTCGTGACCCGCTACCGGTCAGTGGAAGAATTCCTATCGGGTCGTGACCCGCTACCGGTCCGTGGAAGAATTCCTATTGGGTCGTGACCCGTTACCGGTCAGTGGAAGAATTCCTATCGGGTCGTGACCCGCTACCGGTCCGTGGAAGAATTCCTATCGGGTCGTGACCCGCTACCGGTCCGTGGAAGAATTCCTATCGGGTCGTGAGAGCGTTCTGGGGGAAATGTGTATGTGTTATTTATTGTGCGTGATTGTTCTAATTATTCTGTATTTTTGTTGTATGCGATTGATATGGAGTAGTAATTGGATGATTTCATGTTAAATTAGTAAATAAAAAATTGCTGTGATCGGTCATATTGTCTATTAGGGCTTAAACGGATCGCAGTTGCTCCATGATATACGGACCAGAGACATGTTGCAGACAGTGCGACAAATTCCTCTTTCATGTATCCCTGTGTTTACATATGTATGGGTGGGGGTATGCGGTTATGTCACAATACTGGACATATTTCTGTTTTAAACCATGAAGGTGAGCCGATGGATATCACAAACTTTGCACAATAGTTCTGTGAACGTTTTAACTTCAGTCATGCAGAATGTGAACATGTGTTGAAAAAATTAATAAACCTGTTTTAAAAGACCCCCCCCCCCCCCCCCCCCCGCCGTAACTGGTCTGTGGTGTAAAGAAAACCTGTTCTACACGAACTCTACCCCTAAACCAACCCACATAAGAGGGGGATCTTCTCTGGACCATATGCAACATTGCCTAAAAGTTTTCTAAACGTGACAAAAATCCCGAACAAATGCATTTCCAGGGAATATGATTCCAGATGGCTTTTTAACTTGTTAAGTATTTCGAAAAATAATTTAATGTCTTGTATTAGTGATAAGTCAGCCTCAGCCTCTTTACTTCGTATGTGTCATGTTCGCTGTGTTGTAATGTGTTAAATGAGAGAACAGTATTTACAAAAGAAAGGGGAACAATATAATAACAAAACAAAAGGTGGGAAGAGGAGCACGAGAGGTGACAAAAAAGAAACTGTAAAAAAATAACACTTTTGTAAATCGCAACTACCTACCAAAAGAAAAAGATCGTTGGTATTACAACACATACACTCTCTCTTATCCTAGTGTGTCTGATTCAGTGGAAATATCTGCACAATGTATGTCACACAACACATTTACCTGATCACGCCTAAACAACCACACACAACATGATGAATGGACAAAACTGCACTAAAAAGGATGCTTCAACAAGTATTTCAACACTTCTTCTATAACCCCCCCCACACACACACACACACAGTTACTAACCTCACATTTAAACAGATTAAAACCCAATCAACTCAAATCTAATTCCAAACTGTTTTAAAGTGTTCACAAAGTTTTGGAAATCTTCTCAGAATGCTCTTTTTGCAGACAATCCATCAAACAATTAGCTCTTAACGATGAAAAATGTAAAACATTGAGTCTTCAGCATGTTCAATGCACGGCGCTTTGTCGGTCATGCACACATACATGTGCACAAATACTGTACACTTATTATATTTACAGAAAATACAAGGGGGAAACAATTTTTTCTGATTTCTAAACGAAGCTGTTTTCATGCACTAATAGGTAAATGTATGAGACATTATAAATGGCAGTGTTTTCTAAATGAACCACAACTTTAATGAGATCGGGTTAATCTAATGTAAAGAAGAGATCTGAGAGCAAAGCTGTAATGTGACTCAGAAGTGAACTATTACACAATAAATATATGTCCGTTGTGCAACAGACAAAAAATGTCACAAATTATTCAGAATTGTTTTCAGGCTGATGAGATGTGTGAAAATAATGGGGAGCAGCACATTCTTCCACTTTAACGGCCGTCAATGAAAGTAAATATGTAAAATATTGCATAATAATAAACACCCTCCCACCAGCATGGACTCTCCACCCAGAAGGAAAATGCCTTTATAAAGACACTGATATTCTGACTAAAGCCATCCGAAAACGACTTTACAGAAGAACACCTGACACTCATCGCTGGTAAGATGAAATATGATCCAATTACCTACATTAATAATCTCAATCACTAAACTCTTTAGCGTTTGTATTTAAGTATGTTAGTATTTTTAACATTATGATGAGTGATTGACTTTTTAGCGCTTCAGAAAACAACTGTTAATTAGAGCTTAATACTTGAGATATGTCACCTAATTTTAGTTATTTTATTTTGCATTATAAATATATGACCCATCATAAATATATGTTAGCTGATGAAAAGCATTTTAACAATATCAATGTAGCTTTTAAATGTTATTATATTCAATTCTGACAGACTTTGCTTTGAAAAGGCTAAAGAAATGTCTGGAAAAAATTGGGTTGTCCTTGTTGCTGGCTCAAAGGACTGGGAAAACTACCAACATCAGGTTTGTCCTTTTATTTGTTATATTCTTTATTTTCAAGACATATTTCTCAAGGTGTGCTGAAGCAGAGTTTGTATATGATGACAGTAACATGTGAACATGTAAACTATCTGTTTTTTATTTGTATTTTAGGCCAATGTGTGCAGCTTATATCAGATCATTAAGAAAAGTGGGATTCCTGATGAGCAGATTGTGGTGATGATGTACGATGACATCGCTCAGAATGAACAGTGAGTCATTTGATCTTAATCTGGTGCTGAACGTACTGCTAATTAGTAATGCTAGAACAACAGCGTAATGGACCTCGTCACATTCCCGGGCTTCTCAAAAGCAATCGAGGGCTGTCATAGAGGGGTGAAAGAAAGACTATACAGTAAACATGAGTTTTGCTTTCCAGTTTATCACAAGGAAAAAATACCAAAAAAATGCTCGATAAACAATGACATTCCCACGACTTTCCAAAAGAGGAAAAAAATAGAGAGATTGAGATCCCTCAGCCGTGTTTTAGAAACACCCTCATAACAGCGTTAGCTAGCTTTTTGTGATTTAATGTCAAGCTCATATAACACAAGCTATAGTACTATGATCAGAACAGTAGAAATGTACAGCACAGAACTTTTTTTTAAGTGAAATAAAAATATTTCCTAGATTGAATTATTATGTAAACACGTCATCACAATACATTTTAGTTTAATTGATCTATGTAGCACATTTAATAATGACAGTGTCAACCAAAGTGCTGTACAAAATTAAAAGAAGACATACATAAAACAACTAGCCATATAAAGCAATTAAAGATGGTATGAGATCTGATACTTACGAAAGATCATAGCTAAAGGAAGAAGATAAAGGAGAACAAAACAGGGCCTAAATCGGAGCCCTGTGGTACGCCACGTCTACATTACAGCACTAGATAGATGGAGCTGATCGTGTTTAACATGTTCCTTTACTTCCCTCTCTGCAGAAACCCAGCTAAAGGAGTCGTTGTCGGTGCGGTAACTGAATTAGGAGACGTGTACCCAGGAGTTCCAAAGGACTACACTGGAGAGGTAACATTTGTAATGTTAAATATTGTTTTGATGTTTTTATTCCATTTCTGAGCAAAATTATATCTTGTGACAATAATGATCCATTATGGCAACGATGATCTTAAAGGATGTGACCCCCGAAAACTTCCTTGATGCTCTTCAAGGGGAGCACACTGGAAAAAAAGTCATAAAAAGGTTTGTTTGTTTGTTTGTTAAGATATCTTTTAATACTATCAATATGTCTGTCTATCTATAGTAGTGTTTATCTTTTGTGTTTTTGTCAAAATGCATAGCAATTTCTATGAATTAGATCATGGCATCACCACCTACTGGTCAAAAAGCAATTCTATTACATTCTAAATAATTTTACAGGAGAATTTTGGAAACTGCTTTGTCTACAATTATCCCCAGAGATGCATGCATCACTGTAACGCATCTGCCGCTTGCTTGGCCCCATAATCAGGCAATGCTTTCAGCTAATATGGCTTTGTAGCTAAAATGAAGAACCATTGTTATTTTCATTTAATGCAGTGGACCGAATGAAACATATACATCTACATGACCGGTCTGGGAAAAGAAGGCACGTTTGAATTTTCCTGAGAAGTCAGTAAGTATAAAAGCAAAGACTGAAGAGACCAATATATAATGTCTGGGTAAAGTTCAGACCACTATTTAAGTACCGACACGGTTATCCGCTGTTAAAGCACTATCACGTTTTAGATTGACTCATTGTAATAGTGCATAATACTTCCTTCACACTGAATACATAAATCTAGAGCAAAATACAAAACTGAGACATTTCATTCATTCAGTGACACATTCACTCGTCAGCTCTAAAATCAGCTGCAAATACACTTAATTGCTGATTTTAAAATGTTGAAATTTCATATAAAAATAAACAAATTAAAATGTAAATAATAGGATTGTATTTTTTAAGTGTACTATAAAATAATTGTATTTTTATTTAATACTCTTTTTTATTTGAAAACATAACAGTAATATTACACTTTATTTATTATTTAGTTTATTGTTTTATTTAAGAAATAAACTAACTGAATAAAGTGCATTAATACTATTTTTAATATTTATTTATAGTTATATTTAATGAGTCACACTATGTTTTATTACAGCTTTGTTCTAAGGATTTCATTCACACAATCAAAAACATGAGTGAAAAACAACAATTCTCAAAGGTATGTATTCAATTAATGTTTACAAAACTTAGAGCAAGAGAGAGAGAGAGAGAAGAGAGAAGAGAGAGAGAGAGGAGAGAGAGAGAGAGAGAGAGATAGAGAGATATAGAGAGAGATATAGAGAGAGAGCGAGAGAGAGAGAGAGAAGAGAGAGAGAGAGAGAGCGAGAGAGATAGAGAGAGAGAGAGAGAGCGAGAGAGATAGAGAGAGAGAGAGATAGAGAGAGAGAGAGAGAGCGAGAGAGAGAGAGAGAAGAGAGAGAGTGAGAGAGATAGAGAGAGATAGAGAGAGATAGAGAGAGAGCGAGAGAGAGAGAGAGAGAGAGAAGAGAGAGAGCGAGAGCGATAGAGAGGGGGAGAGAGAGAGAGAGCGAGAGATAGAGAGAGAGAGAGACAGACAGAGAGAGAGAGAGCGAGAGATAGAGAGAGAGAGAGACAGAGAGAGAGAGTGAGAGAGAGAAAGAGAGAGATAGAGCGAGAGAGAGAAAGAGAGAGAGAGAGAGCGAGAGAGAGAGATAGATAGAGAGAGACAGCGAGAGAGCGAGAGAGACAGAGAGAGAGACAGAGAGAGAGAGATAGATAGAGAGAGCGAGAGAGCGAGAGATAGAGAGAGAGAGAGAGAGAGAGAGAGAGAGAGAGATAGAGAGAGAGAGAGAGTGAGAGATAGAGAGAGAGAGAGACAGAGAGAGATAGAAGAAATAACCAGGATACTGGAGTCAATAGACATGGGAAAGAGGTAGCCCACCTTTGTCAAACCTTAGGTCTTTATATCCTCAATGGTAGAATTAAAGGAGATTCCTGTGGACAGTTTACCTATAGCTCAAATCTCGGCAACAGTGTTGTAGATTATGCCATATCAAATATAAGCCCCTCCCATTTCAGTGCACTTACCGTCTAAGCCCAGTCACCCCTGTCTGATCACAGCCAGATCAATCTATTCATTAAAGGTGAAAACATCAAACCAAGAGCAATTCAGAAAAAGCCAATTCATCTACATAAGCTCAAAACACCGTATAGATGGACTCATAATGCTGCTGAAACATATATTAAAGTATTGAAGTCAAATGAAATAGTCAATTCCATAAAACTGTTTAACAATTCAACATATGATAATAATTGGAAAGGAATAAATTTATCAATTAAACATATTAATGACATTTTTGAAAATATAGCAAAAAAGGCTAATTTAAATAAAACTACCACATATAAACTCAAAAATAGAGCTAAACAAAAACCTTCTGAAAAGTGGTTTGACCATGACTGTAAAAGAATAAGACAAGAGCTACGATTACTTTCAAATCAAAAACACAAAGATCCAGTCAACTCAGAATTACGCTTAAAGCACTCAGAACTTCTGAAACAATACAAAAACACCCTGAGACAGAAGAAATTAGATTATTATAACAACACACT
>JAPDDL010001020.1:5000-21734 GCA_027422435.1 Schizopygopsis pylzovi | reverse complement strand
GAACTCGCGGCATTTAGGACGCCGCTGAGGCTGGGACCCAGGGGGCACAGAGGCTCTACGGCGCCCCCTGGAACACCATCAGAAAACTTGTGTGTAGCTAAAACATACTTTCACGTATTAATATGAAACTCGGTACACATAAGATCTCATCGGTTTTTCGGTGTATAAAGCCGATCGCATTGATGTGACAATTATGAGGCAAAGTTATAGCGCCACCAACTGGCAACAGGAAGTGTGTCATTTTCAAAATGCTTTGAATTCACCATCTTACTTTTACCCAATTTGCTTCAAACTTCATCAGAATACTTTAAAAACACGGCCGATGTGAAACTGTGAAGGGAATATTGATATCTAAAATACTGTTGTCATGGCAACGCGTCAAACCTCAATTTTCTTTTTTTGGTGATTTTGAGGCTATCCGGGCATTTTTGGGGGGCTTAACATGGTCAAAAACTCTTGAAAATGTGCACACACATTGGAACCCGCGGCAGTTAGGACGCCGCTGAGGCTGGGGACCCGGGCGTGGACAGAGGCTCTACGGCGCCCCCTGGAACACATCAGAAAACTTGATGTGTAGCTCACACATACTTGCACGTATTAATATGAAACTCGGTACACATATAGATCTCATCGAGCCGAACAACTTTTGTACCGCATGTCATGGGCTACGCCCAACAGGAAGTCAGCTATTCTATTGTTTTCCTTAGGATTCTTTTTTTTTTTTTACCGACTATCCGGGCATTTTTGGGGGGCTTAACATGGTCAAAAACTCTTGAAAATGTGCACACACATTGGAACCCGCGGCATTTAGGACGCCGCTGAGGCTGGGACCCAGGCGTGGCACAGAGGCTCTACGGCGCCCCCTGGAAAACCATCAGAAAACTTGATGTGTAGCTCACACATATTGCACTTATTCATATGAAACTCGGTACACATATAGATCTTATCGAGCTGAACAACTTTTGTGTCCATGTCATGGGCTCCGCCCAACAGGAAGTCGGCTATTCAGGGCTGTTTAAAAAGCACATGCTCTGGAATTTGAAATACTCCTCCCAGGATTTTCAACACACGAGCACCAAACCCGGTGAACGTATCTCAAGACATTGGGGATGCTAAATTGCGGAGGGTTTTTGATATCTCGAATGGTTTGCCCGTGGCGAGGCGATGAAGTTATGGCGAGAATTGAGAGACAGGAAGTGTCTAATAAAGTCCACATACATTGTCTGATTTTGATCACAATTCAGTGGTTTGTTCGGTGTATGAAGCCGATCGCATCGATGTGACAATTATGAGGCAAAGTTATAGCGCCACCAACTGGCAGCAGGAAGTGTGTCATTTTCAAAATGCTTTGAATTCAGCATCTTACTTTTACCCAATTTGCTTCAAACTTCATCAGAATAATGTCAAAAAACGGCCGATGTGAAACTGTCAAGGGAATATTGATATCTAAAATATTGTTGCCATGGCAACGTGTCAAACCTCAATATATCTTCTGGTGATTTTGAGGCACTTAAGATGTTTGAATTTCATAAAACTCAACACACACATCAGTATTAATTATAGATAGACACTGGCAAAAGCTCATAAACGGGCGTGGAGGAGGCACTCTATAGCGCCACCTTTTGTCAAAACATGGGGGGTTATTTTTAGCTACAGTCACCAAATCAGTACATATATTGTTCTCATCAAGCCGGACAACTTTCTAATTTACACTCATTAGCTACGACCAAAGGAAGCCGGCTATTTTTGTTTTAATGTCAATTTCTGGAATAATCAAGCTGCAAACTAATTCATACTCCTCCAAGAAGAAACAAGTAGTTCACACCAAACTTTGTCAACATGATGCCAAGACACTGAAGATGCTAAATTGCGAACGGCTTGCGGATAGCTTGAACGGTGTTTAAATAGTGGTTTATTAAAGTGAGGGTAAAAAAAGATAGCAGAAATTTTCTTATATCTTTAAAGTGCAGTTTACAAAACTTTGAAACTTTTTACATGCAGGGAAAAAGTCATTCTGAGGAAGTATGTTTAGTTTGATGACTTTACAAAACTCTATGGATGAGAGAAAATTAAAAAACTATCAGGCATTTAATCTCAGTCTACTCTCTTTATGAGTGTGTGTATATGTGTGTGTGGTGTGTGTGCAGGGCCGGCCCTGGTGTGTGAAGTGGAATGGAGGGGCTGTCTTTTCAGTGTGACAGTGAGGAGGGTTGGGGAGGGAGAGGGAGAGAGAGAGACAGACAAACATGGCTTGCAGAGATTGTGTTCACACTGTGACCTGAATCAGATGGAAACAGAACTGCACTTCCTAACAGAGTGCTCCAAATACACAGATATACGGAGAGTGTACTACGACAAAATACAGCAGATCCATCCCACATTTACAACTCTTCCAGACCAGGAGAAACTAGCGTATCTGCTCGGAGAACACAAGACCTGCTGTGTGTTTGCTGCTCAATATGTGTCTCTCTGACCATGAAGAGAAGACACCCCGTCTGCCCTGAGCTGATGTTTCCAGCACATGTAGATTATATTATGACATATTACTCCATTATATTACTTAAATGTATATTTTGCCTGTATAAATCTTATACTGTACCTTATTTAATTTTATTTCTATCACATACTTACAATAGTCATTCATTTTGCACTACATATTTAATACGGTTTAAATATTTGTTTTATTACTATTATTGTTTTTTATTTTTATTTCTGTTAATTCAAATGTGCACTACTTGTGAGCAGCCCAGCTGCAATTGCTTTGGCAATACAAATGTATAGTTTTTGTCATGCCAAAAAGCACACTTAAATTGAAAAATTGAGAAGAGAGAGAGAGAGAGAGAAAGGGAGAGAGAGAGAGAGAGAGAGAGAGGAGAGAGAGAGAGAGAGAGAGAGAAGAGAGAAGAGACTTTTAAACATACTTTAATCACCAGAAAAAAATTATCAGTCATTTTTGGTTGGTGTTTTTTTGCATGGTATTAAAAATTTTGAGCAGGGTTTTTTTGCTTTACAAAGCATGTTCATTCAAATTTAATACATCAAAAACATTCAAGTAGATTTCATCAATGATTTTATATTAGTTTAACAACTTATATTCATCAGTAATATAATTCATAACAATTCATAAATTCTGGTTTGACTTAATTTTTCTGGATTCTGTATTTTTATGACTTAATACAAATATACTATCAAAAATGGTGGTAATGAAATTAATGTATAAAGCTTTAACAATTTAATTAATGCCTTAAAATGTAATCAAATGAAAATAACTTTTATCATTTTATGCTTTCATAAAGGACTGCACAATAGAGATTTAGTAAATTAAAATGAGGGGGAAATCATATTCCTTAAATTTTTCTATTTGTTATTATTATTTTAGAAGTGGTCTACATTATAATACAATCGTAATTTCTGTCAATTTCTTCAAGTTAAAAGGGGGACTTTTATTTTGACGGGTAGAAGTGAAGGGCAGTAATACGTATTTTAATCGTCTAAACTTCCGCAAATCAGAGAAGAAGGAGAAGACGGGTAACGTAAAGTGAAGTTAGTGAAGATCTTTGCGTGTATTTGACAATGGTTGTCTCAAATAAAAGGAAGAAAGGATTATTAATTGTTCTCTCAATGTCAGTGAGCTCTCAGCAGACGCTGTTAAACACTGAGCGGCGTCAGCGAGATATTGAGTAAGTAACGTTACATGACAACCGCTCACTCACAGAGAGACACGCAAAGCAAACAGATTATATTTTTATATGCAGTGTTTTTTTTGCTTTATTAATCACAGACACTAGACCATGTAGTGATTTGACAGCTCTGTTTTTGATTTATATATAAAATAAATAAATATTCAATGACAATATTGCCTTTTGAAGTTTAATCAGCCCTTTCACGATTTAAACAGAAAGACCTCTTGAAATTGTAAATGAAGACTTTTCTTAAACCATTTAACGTATTTACAACTTTTTACAGCCTTCAATTTGATACAACTAAAATAAGGAGTTTATAAGGACCTGCGGGAGCCCTGTATTTAAGGTAGCCTGTAGGGCAGGACAGTGATATTGGTAGCCCACTGGTATTAAACCAATATTCCCGGGACGACGTGCTAGTGATTTTGCTATAATTGCTGAATTTGCTGGATTTGAGAATTAGGGTTAGGGTAACTATACGCTATACCCTGCTGTAACTGTATTTAATAATATTGTTTTAAACATGAGTATTAGTATTAGTATTAGTATTTACTGTATTTGTATAAGTATTTTTTATTTTATTTTAGGTCATGGTATAGTAACAAAAGTACATTACCACATTTGTATTTATAATGTAGTAGTCAATTTGTAACATAATATTAACTAAGATTCATAAATGCTATAAAAACTATTGTTCATTTTTAACTTATATAATGTTATAAGCTAAAACCTTATTGAAAACAGTTTGCTACAAAAGTTTCATATATTGTTCTTGTGTGTGTGTGTGTGTGTGTGTGTGTGTGTGTGTGACAGAGCATGTGAGCGGAGCGGAGCGTGGAGCGAGCGAGGAGCGGAGCGTGCAAAATATAGTCGGAGCGCGGAGCGGGTTTTTATCCAAAGGCTGGAGCGATCGCTCTGTCTCGCTCCGGTTCCGCTCCGATACCGCTCACACCACGAGCCTAGGGCATGCACAAATCCACCCTGAATTCACCTGTGCCTTCAAAATTAACAAAACCATCAGCCTATACTTTAAAAATCGTTCGTTGTGAAGGAGTATTTTAATTCTCGTTAGATATTCCAGTAACGAGAGTTCGTTAAATATTTCCAAAACCAAACCGACAGGTCATAGGCTACAGGTGCACAATTCCTGTCAAAAAAATAAATGATAATGTTAAACATGATCAGGAATGTGGTGATATATATGTTCTATTTTGACTGATGTTGCTGTTGCTGTGAGTTCTTTATAGGTATAGGCTGCGTGGCGGACGCGTCACGGAGCGTGTTTGCAGCGTGTTGATTTTCCATTCCGCACCCATGTTAACAGATTAGAGCAGCCACATTGCCTGCGGAATACGCGCGTATCAGGTGTGGTCCAACCACGCCGCAACTGTAGTGACAGAATAGAAGTGAAGCGGATTTTTTCCGCAGCAGTCACGCAACAAACCCGCTCCACGTCTGCCACGCAGACAGTGTGTCGGAGGCGTAAGGCTTCGGTTGAAAACGGCAGGTCTTAGGCATGCAGAGTAATTTTAAATTTGAGCGAGCGTGGAGCGATTTCTCTGGAGCGGGATGAAATTGTAGATGACGGGGGAGCGGAATTGAGCGGAGCGATCTGGTCCGACTTTGAGCGGTGGAGCGGGGGAGCGAACACCCACGTGAGCGGGGAGGGAATTCTCACCGCTCAGCTCCGCTCACATGCTCTGGTGTTGAGAGAGAGAGGGTAGAGAGAGACTAACATTAATAAATGTTGTATAATTATTGTTCATGATAATTAATATAGTTAATGCTAATAACTGAAACCTTATTGAAAGTATAATGTTAAAAGCTAAAACCTTATTGAAAAGTTTTATATATTGTTATTTGTGTGTGTGTGTGTGTGTGTGTGTGTGTGTGAGAGAGAGAGAGAGAGAGAGAGAGGATAGCTAGAGACTAACATTAATAAATGCTGGATAATTATTGTTCATGTTAATTAATATAGTTAATGCTAATAACTGAAACCTTATTAAAAGGATTACCAAAGTTTTCTATTTTGTTTTGGTGTGTGTGTGTGGTGTCTTGATGGCTCGGATTAACCCTTCCATTAATGTATCCCTTAAATCCAAACTGCTAGAGGGAACTGTAATGCATGTGCCTGCTAGGGTTGTGTCGGTGAGGAAAATTTTTCCCACCGGTTAATCGACCTGATGTCCACCGGTTATAATGGTATCACCGTGGTGGGGGGTCGTTTGAGTTTTCCCTCTTTTTTCCCCTTTTCTTGGTTTTAAATAGCCTGTAAGCACCGGTCGCGTTTTACTTTGACTTTGTTATCAGCGGCAATTCTGCGTCAAGCAGTGTTTAAATAAAATCAAATCAGCAAATACTGTGGAACCAAATAAATGAGAAACAAATGTTTTTTTTTAAAATCACATCAGTGATGCCTAATAGATCGATCGTGAAGACAATGCTGGAAGATGCGCTTTAGGTCAGTGTTTCTCAACCAGGGGGCGAGAGATAAAACTACAATATAATATTTCACTAATATTATGACTCGCCTGTTAAGTCATGAAGAAAAATATGGTTATAAATAAATAACATACTACCTCTCTAATATTCTGTGTTTCGGAGCAGCAAAACGTCTCTCATCACGCTGTGTGAATACAGACTGAATAGCGGCTCAAAAAATGAGTTGGTAAAAATTTACAATAAATTATCTTAGGTTGACAGTAGCTAATGCATTAACTAACAAGAACAATATATTTTTACAGCATTTTTTTTTTATGTTATAAAAATAGTCAGGCATTATAGATGCTTTATAAGTATTGATCATGTTAATTAATATAGTTAATGTTAATAACTGAAACCTTTTCGAAAGTGTTACTAAAGTTTTATATGTTGTTCTGTGTGTGTATGTATTGCGCAGACTTAATGGTTTGGATTGACCCTTTAATTGCTGTATCCCTTAAAACCAGACTGCCAGAGGGTTACTGTAAATGCATGGGAGAGAGACGAGAGAGAGAGAAGAGAGAGAGAGAGAGATAGCGTCTGTTTAAACTGTGTGTTTCACAGAGTTGGGGTTTGGATTAACCCTTTAATTGTCGTGTCCCTTAAAACCAGACTGCTAGAGGGTTACTGTAAATGCATGTGCCCGTGGGCACCGCTTTCCTGATGCCACCGGGTTGGCGTTTGCATCGGCTTGGGCCCGCCATCGCTGCTTGCAGCTATTTTATTATTATTCTTCTTCCTCTCCAAACTTAATCGCATTTTAGAGGGCCTAAACATGCTCGAAAAGTCAGGAAACTTTGCACACGCGTCAGAACTGGTGAAAATTTACGTCTGATATGGGTTTCAGAAGTAGGTGTGGCAAAATGGCTCGACAGCGCCACCTATAAATATTCAGCGGAGTGCTCATCGAGCTACGTTTCACGTACATGTACGAAAATCGGTACACTCATGTAACTTAACAATACCTACAAAAAAGTCTCTAGGTACAAAATCAGAAACCCAACAGGAAGTCGGTTATTTTGAATTTTCTCGTCATATTTTGTGTCATTTTTGCCATTTTCAGGTGTCATACTTTAACGAACTCCTCCCAGAGATTTATTCGGATGAACACCAAAATTGGTCATTGTAATCTAAAGCCCTTTGTGACGTTAAATTGCGAAGATCTAGAGTTTTCATCGGAGGGCGTGTCCGTGGCGTCCTGTCAAATTTCGATGTTTCGCCATGAAACAGGAAGTTGTTATATCTCAGGCATGCAATGTCCGATCTACACCAAACTTCACATGTTTGATTAGAATCCTGACCTGAAGAGATCTAAGTGACCATATTCAGTTATAGTCATAGCGCCACCTGCTGGCAACAGGAAGTGACATGTTTTAGTCTGTAACTAACTCCTCCTAGAGATTTAATGACATCAAAATAATATTTAGGTCAGTCTAACCTAAAGGTCTTTGTGATGTTAAATTGCGAAGATCTAGAGTTTTCGTTAAAGGGCATGTCCTTGGCGGCATCACACATTTCGACGTCTCGCCATGGAATAAAAGTTGTTGTAACTCAATCATGCAATAACCGATCTGCCCCAGACTTCACACGTTCGATAAGAATCCAGGCCTGAACACATCTAAATACGAATATTCCATTATAATCAGAGCGCCACCTGCTGGCCACAGGAAATGACTTGATTTACACTAACTTAAACATGCAATGTCCAATCTGCACCAAACTTCACATATTTGGTAAGACTCCTGACCTGAAGAGATCTAAGTGACCATATTCATATAAATTCATAGCGCCACCTGCTGGCAACGGGAAGTGATATGTTTTACTCTGTAACTAACTCCTCCTAGAGATTTAATGACATCAACATAATATATAGGTCAGTCTAACCTAAAGGCCTTAGTGATGTTAAATTGCAAAGAGCTTGAGATTTCGCTAATGGGCGTGTCCATGGTGGCATCACAAATTTCGATGTCTCGCCATGGGAATAAAAGTTGTTGTAACTCAGCCATACAATGTCCGATCTGCCCCAGACTTCACAGGTTCGATAAGAATCCAGGCCTGAACACATCTAAATACGAATATTCCATTATAATCAGAGCGCCACCTGCTGGCAACAGGAAATTACTTCTTTTACACTGACATGAACATGCAATGTCCAATCTGCACCAAACTTCACATATTTGGTAAGAGTCCTGCCCTGAAGACATTTAAAGGCCAATATTCAGATATAATCATAGCGCCACCTGTTGACAACAGGATGTGTCAGGCTTTAAACTAACTCAAACATACTATGTTCAATCTGCACCAAACTTCATATGTTCGATAAAGGTGCTAGCCTGAAGACATCTATATGTTAATGTTCAGTCATGGACATAGCGCCACCAGCTGGCAGCAGGTTTGGCACATATAAATGACTTTGACATATTCCTCTATATTTGCCTTTTTAAATGCATATTGCTCACCGTTCCCTGTCTTTCTGAAGCCACCGGTCGGCGGTGAGCCGGGTGCGAGGTCCCTTCCATCGCTGCTTGCAGCTTTAATTATTATTATTATTCTTCTTCCTCTCCAAACTTAATCGCATTTTAGAGGGCCTAAACATGCTCGAAAAGTCAGGAAACTTTGCACACGCGTCAGAACTGGTGAAAATTTACGTCTGATATGGGTTTCAGGAGTAGGTGTGGCAAAATGGCTCGACAGCGCCACCTATAAATATTCAGCAGAGTGCGCCTCGAGCTACGTTTCACGTACATGTATGAAAATCGGTACACTCATGTAACATAACAATACCTACAAAAAAGTCTCCTGGAACGAAATCCGAAACCCAACAGGAAGTCAGTTATTTTGAATTTTGTCGTCATATTTTGTGTCATTTTTGCCATTTGCAGGTGTCATACTTTAACGAACTCCTCCCAGAGATTTAATCGGATGAACACCAAAATTGGTCATTGCAATCTAAAGCCCTTTGTGACGTTAAATTGCGAAGATCTAGAGTTTTCATCGGAGGGCGTGTCCGTGGCTTCCTCTCAAATTTCGATGTTTCGCCATGAAACAGGAAGTTGTTATAACTCAGGCATGCTATGTCCGATCTGCACCAAACTTCACATGTTTGATAAGACTCCTGATATGAAGAGATCTACATGACCATATTCAGTTATAGTAATAGCGCCACCTGCTGGCAACAGGAAGTGACATGTTTTACTCTGTAACTAACTCCTCCTACAAATTTAATGACATCAACATAATATTTAGGTCAGTCTAACCTAAAGGCCTTTGTGATGTTAAATTGCGAAGATCTAGAGTTTTCATGGGAGGGCGTGTCCGTGGCGTCCTGTCAAATTTCGATGTCTCGCCATGGGAATAAATGTTGTTGTAACTCAGCCATACAATGTTCGATCTGCCCCAGACTTCACATGTTCGATAAGAATCCAGGCCTGAACACATCTGAATATGTGTTTCAGAAGTAGGTGTGGCAAAATGGCTCGACAGCGCCACCTATACTGATTCAGCGGCGAGCCCTCAGGCTACGTTTCACGTACATGTATGAAAATCGGTACACTCATGTAACATAACAATACCTACAAAAAAGTCTCCTGGAACGAAATCCGAAACCCAACAGGAAGTCGGTTATTTTGAATTTTCTCGTCATATTTAGTGACATTTTTGCCATTTGCAGGTGTCATACTTTAACGAACTCCTCCCAGAGATTTATTCGCATGAACACCAAAATTGGTCATTGCAATCTAAAGCCCTTTGAGACATTAAATTGCGAAGATCTAGAGTTTTCATTGGAGGGCGTGTCCGTGGCGTCCTGTCAAATTTCGATGTTTCGCCATGAAACAGGAAGTTGTTATAACTCAGGCATGCAATGTCCGATGTGCACCAAAATTCCCATGTTTGATAAGACTCCTGACCTGAAGAGATCTAGGTGACCACATTCATATAATTTCATAGCGCCACCTGCTGGCAACAGGAAGTGATATGTTTTACTCTGCAACTAACTCCTCCTAGAAATGTAATGACATCAACATAATTTTTAGTTCAGTCTAATCTAAAGGCCTTTGTGATGTTAATTTGCGAAGAGCTTGAGCTAATGGGCGTGTCCATGGCAGTGTGACAAAATTCGATATCTCGCCATGGGAATAGAAGCTGTTGTTACTCAGCCATAAAATGTCCGATCTGCCCCAAACTTCACATGGTTGATAAGAGCCATGGCCTGAAGACATCTACGTGCTAATGTTTAGTTATAGACATAGCGCCACCTGCTGGCTACAGGAAATTGCTTGTTTTACACTAACTTAAACATGCAATGTTCAATCTGCCCCAAATTTCATATGTTTGATAATAGTACTGGTTTGAAGACATCTAAATGCCAATGTTCAGTTATGGACATAGCGCCACCAGCTGGCAGCAGGTTTGGAACTTATAAATGACTTTGACGTATTCCTCTATATTTACCTTTTTAAATGCATATTGCTCACTGTTCCCTGTCATTCTGAAGCCACCGGTTGGCGGTGCCGGGTGCGAGGTCCCTTCCATCGCTGCTTGCAGCTTTAATTATTATTATTATTATTATTATTATTATTCTTCTTCTTCTCCAAACTTAATCGCATTTTAGAGGGCCTTAACATGCTCGAAAAGTCAGGAAACTTTGCACACGCATCAGAACTGGTGAAAATTTACGTCTGATATGGGTTTCAGGAGTAGTTGTGGCAAAATGGCTCGACAGCGCCACCTATAAATATTCAGCGGAGTGCGCCTCGAGCTATGTTTCACGTACATGTACGAAAATCGGTACACTCATGTAACATAACAATACCTACAAAAAAGTCTCATGGTACGAAATCAGAAACCAAACAGGAAGTCGGCTATTTTGAATTTTGTTGTCATATTTTGTGTCATTTTTGCCATTTTCAGGTGTCATACTTTATCGAACTCCTCCCAGAGATTTATTCGGATGAACAACAAAATTGGTCATTGCAATCTAAAGCCCTTTGTGACGTTAAATTGCGAAGATCTAGAGTTTTCATCGGAGGGCGTGTCCGTGGCGTCCTGTCAAATTTCGATGTTTCGCCATGAAACAGGAAGTTGTTATAACTCAGGCATGCTATGTCCGACCTGCACCAAACTTCACATGTTTGATAAGACTCCTGATATGAAGAGATCTACATGACCATATTCAGTTATAGTAATAGCGCCACCTGCTGGCAACAGGAAGTGACATGTTTTACTCTGTAACTAACTCCTCCTAGAGATTTAATGACATCAACATAATATTTAGGTCAGTCTAACCTAAAGGCCTTTGTGATGTTAAATTGCGAAGATCTAGAGTTTTCGTTAAAGGGCGTGTCCTTGGCGGCATCACAAATTTCGATGTCTCGCCATGGGAATAAAAGTTGTTGTAACTCAGCCATGCAATAACAGATCTGCCCCAGACTTCACATGTTCGATAACAGTCCAGCCTTGAACACATATAAATACGAATATTCCATTATAATCAGAGCGCCACCTGCTGGCCACAGGAAATGACTTGTTTTACACTAACATAAACATGCAATGTCCAATCTGCACCAAACTTCACATATTTGGTAAGACTCCTGACCTGAAGAGATCTAAGTGACCATATTCATATAAATTCATAGCGCCACCTGCTGGCAACAGGAAGTGATATGTTTTACTCTGTAACTAACTCCTCCTAGAGATTTAATGACATCAAAATAATATTTAGGTCAGTCTAATCTAAAGGCCTTTGTGATGTTGAATTGCAAAGAGCTTGAATTTTCGCTAATGGGCGTGACCATGGCAGCGTGACAAAATTCGATGTCTCGCCATGGGAATAGAAGCTGTTGTTACTCAGCCATAAAATGTCCAATCTGCCCCAAACTTCACACGTTTGATAAGAGCCATGGCCTGAAGACATCTACGTGCCAATGTTTAGTTATAGACATAGCGCCACCTGGTGGCTACAGGAAATTACTTGTTTTACACCAACTTAAACATGCATCGTCCAATCTGCACCAAACTTCACATATTTGGTAAGATTCCTGGCCTGAAGACATCTAAAGGCCAATATTCAGATGTAATCATAGCGCCACCTGTTGACAACAGGATGTGTCAGGCTTTACACTAACTCAAACATACCATGTTCAATCTGCACCAAACTTCATATGTTCGATAAAGGTGCTAGCCTCAAGAAATCTATATGTTAATGTTCAGTTATGGACATAGCGCCACCAGCTGGCAGCAGGTTTGACACATATAAATGACTATGACACGTTCCTCTATATTTACCTTTTTAAATGCATATTGCTTACCGTTCCCTGTCTTTCTGAAGCCACCGGTTGGCGGTGCCGGGTGCGAGGTCCCTTCCATCGCTGCTTGCAGCTTTAATTATTATTATTCTTCTTCTTCTCCAAACTTAATCGCATTTTAGAGGGCCTAAACATGCTCGAAAAGTCAGGAAACTTTGCACACGCATCAGAACTGGTGAAAATTTACGTCTGATATGGGTTTCAGAAGTAGGTGTGGCAAAATGGCTCGACAGCGCCACCTATACTGATTCAGCGGAGAGCCCTCAGGCTACGTTTCACGTACATGTATGAAAATCGGTACACTCATGTAACATAACAATACCTACAAAAAAGTCTCCTGGAACGAAATCCGAAACCCAACAGGAAGTCGGTTATTTTGAATTTTCTCGTCATATTTAGTGACATTTTTGCCATTTGCAGGTGTCATACTTTAACGAACTCCTCCCAGAGATTTATTCGCATGAACACCAAAATTGGTCATTGCAATCTAAAGCCCTTTGAGACGTTAAATTGCGAAGATCTAGAGTTTTCATTGGAGGGCGTGTCCGTGGCGTCCTGTCAAATTTCGATGTTTCGCCATGAAACAGGAAGTTGTTATAACTCAGGCATGCAATGTCCGATGTGCACCAAAATTCCCATGTTTGATAAGACTCCTGACCTGAAGAGATCTAGGTGACCACATTCATATAATTTCATAGCGCCACCTGCTGGCAACAGGAAGTGATATGTTTTACTCTGCAACTAACTCCTCCTAGAAATGTAATGACATCAACATAATTTTTAGTTCAGTCTAATCTAAAGGCCTTTGTGATGTTAATTTGCGAAGAGCTTGAGCTAATGGGCGTGTCCATGGCAGCGTGACAAAATTCGATATCTCGCCATGGGAATAGAAGCTGTTGTTACTCAGCCATAAAATGTCCGATCTGCCCCAAACTTCACATGGTTGATAAGAGCCATGGCCTGAAGACATCTACGTGCTAATGTTTAGTTATAGACATAGCGCCACCTGCTGGCTACAGGAAATTGCTTGTTTTACACTAACTTAAACATGCAATGTTCAATCTGCCCCAAATTTCATATGTTTGATAATAGTACTGGTTTGAAGACATCTAAATGCCAATGTTCAGTTATGGACATAGCGCCACCAGCTGGCAGCAGGTTTGGAACTTATAAATGACTTTGACGTATTCCTCTATATTTACCTTTTTAAATGCATATTGCTCACTGTTCCCTGTCATTCTGAAGCCACCGGTTGGCGGTGCCGGGTGCGAGGTCCCTTCCATCGCTGCTTGCAGCTTTAATTCCTATTATATTTCTAATTCCTGTTCTGTGTTTAGCAGGACAAGAAAAAAAAGATGAGCAGCTCTGAAGAACATGACCTGGACCTGTCTTTTGAGGAGGTGTTACGCAGTCGAATCAATTCTCTCGAGAGATTTGCTATTGAGCAGATTTCTGATGTGATGGAAACACACCAAGACCTACAAGAAAAAGTAAACAACAAGATGATGGGTGACATGGCTGCAATTAAGTTTGAGCTTGAATTTTTAAAGTCCTACATAGCAGACCAAGACCAAGAGATTGAGGAGTTAAGGAAGCAGCTGGAAGTAAAGGGCAGCAGTGCACCAACCCACTCTGAAGTCCAGGATAAGTGACCAGCTTCTTCAGAACGTGGCGACAATAAACAATGAAGGATTTTCAAGGGGCATCTGGAAGGAGGACTGGGCTCCTTAGTGCATCATAACAATCTTCAAGCAATACCTGGAAAGAAAAAAAATCCAAGTCATCCATCATAATAGACTCAGAAGCAACAATTTAAACAAAAATAAATAGACAGGCTCAGAAAAAGACCTAATTTTATTTTGTTTTTTGTGTCGAGTGTGAAACATTGCATTCTTGCATAATATTGCATTCTTGCATGTCTTTCAAACACCCTGTAGCATGGCATTGTCTAGTAGTATAGCACAGTCAATTATTTATAGCAGTGACATACAATTTATCCTGCTCCTGTTACTTTCTTTTGAACATTAAACATTGTGTAGCAATGTGTCAAATGGTTTTTAATAACATGAAACAAATATAGCCATAACAATAGCAGTCAATATTATTGTAATGGATTGTTGTGCATGCAATAATATATCATATTCACACACACACACACACACACACAAGTCTCACACATAAATAATACATTAAAATAATATATTGAGCAGTAAAGCAAACAGTAAAACGGCTGTAAAACATCTAAAATAAGAGGATAGTGTCTTTCATCTGCTACATTTAGTCGGTTTTGGTTATTTTGTAATCATTCAGATCTACATAAATAATTAGGGATAAAAAAAAAAAAAACATGAATACAAAAATGAGGGGGGGGGGGGGGGGGGGTGACCTGCATTAAATGCACCACCCTTCTGGTCCACAGGTTGGCTTGATTTGACCTGACTTTAACATGTCAATACCAAAGTGTATCACACATTAGTAATATTGTTATCACACTTGTAAAGTATAATTGTCACCAACGTAAATTCATATGCATTTAGAAAAAATACACGATTTTGTTTGTTTTGTTTAACTAAATTTATAATTAAAATGAGAAAAGCTTGAAAATGATTTTTTTTTTAGAGAGCCTGCTACGGAAAGTTTCAAAAACTGACTTTCATCAGGTGGTGTCATTAGTAAGGTGGTAACATTATTCAAATATTACAGTGCCGTTGTGGACTAGGCAAACTGTCTGTTTTATTACATTTTGGCAACCTGTCGAGAGAGATTTGCTATCGAGCAGATTTCTGATGTGATGGAAACACACAAAGACCACCAAAATTCGTTAAACGACAGGATGGTCAGTGACACCGCTGGAGTTAAGGCTGAGCTCAGTGCCTTAAAAGCACGTGTTGCTGATAAACTTTATATTTAAGAAATAAATAAAAAGCTGGAAGAAAAGACAAGCAGTGCGCACCTACCCACACTGAAGCCCAGGAGAAGAGACCGGTTTCTTCGCCGGATTGGACTCCAGAATGGAAGGTGAGCCATTCTGAAGAAGACCTTGACAAGATCCTCGAGTCTTTTTGGCCAGAGAGATCAGATGCCCGCGAGAGGCTGTCTGAAAGGCAGCAAGCCTTCTTCGTGTTCACAATGGACCAGCTGAAAGTTAAAGGTGAGTGGGCTTTAAGTCTCTTCACTGTTTGACACGAAAACGTTCTCTCAACAGAAGTCATGTCACATGATACTAACAACAACAACCTCGTGATGTTTCTGTCAGATGGGAGAAACCTGGAGCTGAACGCAGCGGCGGTGAACAATGAAGGAGTTTCTAGGGGCGTCTGGGATGCATCGAAACGAGCTTCATGAAGTACCCTGAAAAACGAAATAATCCACGATGTTACACATATGCAGAGGCAAATTTTCCAGAAATAGAGAAATTGACAGGCTCAGAAAAATAGTCGATTAAGAATTGGGCCCGTTCAGTTGCCCTTCATTTGTTTTTTTTTTGCCTTTCATAAAAACATTTAAGGATACATTTTTTTGTTAATGGCGTTTACATTTTTGTATTGTAATGTTTTAATACATAATATAGCATGTCGTATACACACTGTAACTTGCCATTGTGTAGTAGTATTGCACAACACAAAGATACCCAATTGTATTGACACACTCGACACGTTTAAATGTAAATATTTTAATACCCGTGACATTTTTCATGCTTCTTCCACTTTGTTTCGGTTGTTATTACTTTTGAACATTAAAGATTAACTTTGTGCAGCAATCTTTGTTCTTTGTAATACTAACATTCATTCGTTTCCCATGGTTACTTTGTCGATAACTGAATATTATAAACCGTTTTACTGTCCAAAGTAAGGTGGTTAACTTTTGGGTTAGTCGAGGGTTATCTTCTGTGTTAAGCAGTGGCGTGGTTGTTGGGGCTAGGTTCAACGGGACCAGGGGTTAGATGGGGCCAGGGGTTATCTCGCAGCTAGGTATAGAAGTAAAAACGACTTTCACCCTCATTAGTAACCACCCTCATTAGAATATTGCATCCGATTGGCCATATCTGCTGACTCGTAGGCCCGAATTACACGTGTGTGGTATCGTTAGATCCGGGAAGCTGCCCCCTTTCAGGTGTTGGTAGGTTCAGATGAATGGATTGATAAAAAACATAAATGGACAAAGATCCATAAACAGCAGGACACACCTGAAGGATGGACGGTCTATCATTTAACATACTAAAAGAGCAATCCATTTTTTTTTTTTACGTTAAATGTTACATTGTT
>JAPDDL010000421.1:0-24430 GCA_027422435.1 Schizopygopsis pylzovi | reverse complement strand
AGACAACGTGTCTTTAAATATTCAAAAAGACTCTAAATACATGTTTTGTTGTTTGAAAGGTTTACTCTTGTCTGTCATTTTTCCATCACTTCTGACATTAGCGTTTGAACAGGACTTTTATTTTGGTGTGGTGATGTGATGTCATAAGGCTCCGCCGCGACTGCATCTTATTCAACAAAGGTTTGTTTTTCTCTTTTCTCATGCTGCTGTTTTCTCAAACGATGTGAAATAGATTAATGATTGTTTAATGTACGATTGTATTGCTTAATCTGACGTTATTCGAGATTATCGTGAATCAGTTAATAGTAAACAGTTTACAGTTGCTCTTTCTGTAAAAAGAAACCATTGTAAGCTTATTTTTGAATGTCTTTGTCTTTTTAATCTTGAGATGTCACCATTTCTGACCTTGAAATGAAATTAATAGTAATGTTAGCTTTAACCCAGTCTGTTTTTATTCACAGAAAGAAAAAGAGAAGTATACTATTGTGTTTTTGTTATTCGTAAACTTTTATATCCATAAGTGTAAATGGAGTGACTCAAAAACCTATTTTGCACATTTTCAAACAGCTCTTGCAAAATAAAATGATAAAAAAATGAAATCACAAAATGGTCTAAAGAGGATAGATACAATGCTATTTCGTGCATTCAGAGTTGTTTACACTGTTAAAGAGTTGGATTCTCATGCTAAGCATGGAAAAAGTAAAAAAAAAAAAACAATTTTGACTCATATCGGGTAATTTTCTGTGCCAAAAAAGTTTCGGAAAGTTGTTTTTTTTTCGAGGGTGGAACTCCTTATATGGAACGCCCATTGAACAAAAAGAAGAACTCCTTATATGGTAATTTCTCCCGCAAGAACGTGCCCGTGCACACATGAACCATTACTTCATCAGGATATCGTCGGCAGCTCTGCATAGGATTTGTTAGAGAATGTCTCCAAAGAAGTGTGTTTTTGGATGTGAGGGAAAATGTACCTTGTTCAAATTCCCGAAGAAGCCAGCGTTACGCGAACAGTGGATGCAGTTTGTTTTTCCGGGGCAGCAACGGAGCGTAGCAAGTGCATTAGTGTGTTCCCGTCATTTCAGTGACGAATGTTTTATAAACAAGGCCCAGGTCAAGGCTGGATTTGCACATCGTTTGCTATTAAAAGATGGAGCGGTCCCGGTGATAAAAGATCCCAGTCATGAGTCGGAAACTCAGGGGGTAAGTAAAACTTCATCAAATTTCTGTCTTTAGTTGGCAATCAGTGCATTAGTGCATGTAATGTAAACGGCACAAATGTTGACAAATGAATCAAAGGATATCCAGAGATAATGTGTTGATGTATTTTGTGTGTGTTTAAATATATTTGTTGAGCTGACCAGTGTATTGGCGCTTTTCCACTGCATGTTACGGCACGGTACGGTTCAGTACGGTTCACTTTTGGGGGGTTTTCCACTGGGCACTATACCTGGTACCTGGTACTTTTTTAGTACCACCTCGGCCGAGGTTCCAAGCAATCCGTACAGTTACCAAAACGTGACGTGTAAACTCTACTGATCACTGATTGGCCGGAGAAAATCGTCATTACTGCGTCAATGAACTTGCGACACGAGACCCTCCTCTACAGTCCTACCCGCTAGATTTAAACCAGCACAGCCAGCGAAGGATCAGACGCAACTTCTGTTTAAACAAACGCACCTTTTTACATCAACCAAAAAATAGCTGTTTCGTTGTCTGTTGAGGAAGTACAGACGTTCCTCTCGTTGATAGCCAGTGGTGGTCAGTAACGAAGTACAACTACTTCGTTACTGTACTTAAGTACATTTTTCAAGTATCTGTACTTTACTGGAGTAGTTTTATTTTGAGTAACTTTTACTTTTACTTCACTACATTCCAAAGCATAAGATCGTACTTTTTACTTCACTACATTTCATAAAACATATCGTTACTTCTTATAATACATCACGTGCTCCGAGACGCAGAAGCGGTGTCTGATTCATGAACAAACTGATTATTTTCAATGAACCTGTTCAATCAGTTCGCAAATCGCCACAAACGATTCATTCACGAATTGCAATGATCTGATTGCAGCTGTTCTCGAGTCGAAAACTCACTGATTCAAATGATCCGTTTAGAGCGAGTCTTCTTCAGTGAACTGAACTCACAAGTAAAGAACCGGGAGATCTTGTGAGCGCGCGCTACTGATGCTGTGAAAAGTACGTTACTAATGTCGAATTTTAGGATTCATTATTGTAACTGAAAATAATATTTAGGTCAAAACTGTCAGTTGTTTGTGAACTAAATCTGATCTATTTAAGCCCACTGAAATGCTTGAATGCAAACAGACAACATCGGTGTCTCTAACGTTATGTTTTAGGTCAAAAAACAAAACATTAAAATAACACCGATTAAATAAAATAACTGATGCTCGTGTAACGGATGTATACCAGTAAGGGCTATGTGTAAACCTCACTCCCCTGACCTCAAAAAGAGGCGCTCTAGCGACTGATGCAATGCAAGAGGCTGTAGCCTTTGGCGTTCCTTGTTAGAGCGCCCGCCTCCTGCGCCGGAATCCCGGGTTCGCGACCCGCTCGGAGCAAGAACGAGTTAGGATGGTGTGGACCCGGGGGAGATACACACGTTCATATTCCCCGCTGCTGTAACGTTAGCAGTTTTATTAAAATGCTATGCATTTAGACCTATGTGACGTCTGTTTTTATATTGTTTATCAACAGTATACATTTTTATATTGTTTAGATCAACTAGCCGAGTAGACAGATATGAATGTTTATTCATAACCATACTGAAAATAAGTAAATATTGTTAGCTGATGCTAACTGTCTAGCTAACAAGCTTGCTGGTGGTAAGTTGAGGAAATTTTTAGATATAAAGTCCAAATATCTTTATTCAGCCACCTAGATAGATTCCATCTGAGGGAAAAAGAAAGGATGTGATGTTCAGAACATAGTAACTACAGTAATTATCAGAGTGGGAAGTGATGATGCCCTCTGGGGGCATTGGGCCAGGGGTGTTTTTACACCACAGACAAGGTTTGAGAAGAAAAAAAAATCATTATGAAAATATAATTAGATTTTCCTTAAAATGTTCTTCCTAATTTCAGGCCTAATTCTAATGTCATATATAACTGCCGTTCTGCAAAACAACAAATTCTAAAACACTTTTTTCTTACTGGTGAAAATTAGATGGTGAAATCTGTTTTCTCTCAGGTACATGGCAGTGTAAGCTTCACAGTGAACTACTACATCACTCTCATCAACGTAGTCCATATCAACAAAATATATATCTTGACTCTATATAGTGGTTATTTTGGGAAAAACCCAGGTATTTTGGGCAGTAGGATTATAAAAATATGTGCTAATATAAAATTAAATAAAGTAGTCTATATAAAATTGGAAAATAAATCTGTCTATCAGTAATTTTTTACTTAAGTACATAAAAAATTGAGTACTTTTGTACTTTCACTCGAGTAAAATTGAAAAAGCAGTACTTTTACTTTTACTGGAGTAATATTTTAGTATACGTATCTGTACTTTTACTCAAGTACTTGATCTGTGTACTTTGACCACCACTGTTGATAGCTGAGGAGCGGATCCAGCAAGAGATTCATGGGGCGACGCGGAATGAAAAAGCCTTATGTATATTTTTAGAGTATGTCTTCTGTTTATATTTTTACCTTTTGTATCTGTGTTTTGCTTCAATTAAAAACAATCTGATCGAATAAGTGTACTTCCAGACTATATTACAAATGTATTATTGTATGAGCACGTAATGTACCTCTTGAAAAAGACAAATGATTAATGCCATGATGATACAAACCAACACATAAATAAAAAAAAACAAGGGATACATAGAACATTTTTAAATATTATTCAAAAGTTTATTGATAATTCACAGAACATTCTACAAGAATAGTTTACTATTTAAGTAACCTAACACAGCACACCTGCACGAACATCCCTGCCCTCCTCTACAGCCTGTGGCACTGCCACCATAGTCTCTGCTGCTGGGGGTAAATCCCAAGCGTTTTCATACGCCTCTCCATTGCTGTTAAAAACATCCACATGCCGAGAATGAAGAACACCATTCCGTCGATATGCTCCTTTGTTGCGTGTTTGTTTGTGGCGGGTTTACGATGATGCCACCGCAGTAGAGGCGGCGCAACTATAACGACACGTGAATAATCCCGCCCACTCTAAAGCGGTACTAAACTGTAGTGAAAACGCAAACTGAGCCGTGCCGTAACGAGCCGTGCCGAACCGAGTCGTACCATGCAGTGTAAAACCACTCCAAACAACTCTCATAACGTGGTTTGCTCTGACCATCCACCAAGCACTTGACCTTGTTCACATCTAGAAAGCTATGCAACGTTAGGTAAATATCCACGGAAAACACAGCTGTTGCCATGATCAACAAACAATGCCGCTCTCACACTACAAATCATGTTCTCACGCAGAGAGAAATACATCGCAGGGCAAAGAAGAAACTGACTTGTGCTGACAGAGAAGACAGAGCAGGTTACTTCTGATATGAAACAAGGCTTCAGGACCCTCAGCTTCTAAATTGTTATTTTTAAAGAAATTTAAACTATAAATACCATTTTGTGGCTCTTTAATGTGTCGTCACAGATCACTGTATAGCCTCAGTTCAGACGCGTGAACCGATCATCTTTTAGAAAGAAAAAAACAACTCTTAAAGCACGAAATGAACATGAATATACATCAGAAAGTGTTTTATTTCAACCGTGAAACACAATATGTATCAAGTTGAAGTGTACCGAAGTTAATCTGCTCTTCTGTCTAGAAGGGTTTGGCTGCAGACTTGCACTCTCAGACACTTGCGCTTCCGCGAGTGATGTCTCTTTTTTATTTTCTATTTTATTTTTATTTTTTTTAGGAATCTCTCAACATTTTACATTGTCACTTGCAATCGCTGCTTACACTTTCCACTACCTGCGACGTCACTTGCATTTGACACGAATCGCGTGCGTTGCCAAAGGACACGAGACGCTGTGGTTGTTAAACGATTAAACTTAATGTAATTTAATATCATAACATACAGGGTCCTGCAAGTCATCTGTAGGAGAAAAAGACAAGACCCACAAATCCGTGGACAGAACAGTGAAAGTGAAAAAGTGACGTGACATATGACCAAGTATGGTGACCCATACTCCGAATTAGTGCTCTGCATTTAACCCATCCAAGGTGCACACACACACCCGGAGCAGTGGGCAGCCATTTATGCTGTGGTGCCCGCGGAGCACTTGTGGGGTGGGTTCGGTTCCTTGCTTGAGGGTGGAGAGAGCACTGTACATTCACTCCCCCCACCGATAATCCCTGCCGGCACGAGATTTGAACTCGCAACCTTTCGATTACGAGTCTGACTCTCTAACCTTTAGGCCACAACTTCCCACTGCAATCGAATATTAACGCAATGCGCAGTTTCTCATTAAGTGTTTTACTCCCATAGAAAAACGAGCACTTAATATGGCATAATGTATTAAGATACATTAAGTGCAATTAATAAAATTCGATGTATACTTATTATTAAATGTACTACAAGGAAAGCAGACGTCCATGAACACAATACGCAAACTTTCACTTGTCCTCACATACAGCAAAACGCTTAATGTGGCATAATGGACTAAATTTTATTATAATAATAATGGACTTAAGAGTATTCTATAGTCCATAACGAAGATGATAAAGACCATTTGTTAGCCTATAGGTCTACACAAAGATACAGTCCAGCAGAAATGAACGTGCATTATGAAATACATTAAGTGATATTAAAAGGACACAATGCGTTAAATTGCACGTAAATGTTTTCCTCCCATAGAAAATAATTGTAAACAAAACACGTAATTGAGATTAATGGACAAAGACAATGATATGAAAGAGCTGTAGGCCATTATTCTACAAAGGAAAAATGCTTAACGTGAAACTTTGCATTGCGTTTATTCTGGTCTCACCTGCCTGTACATTAGTTATGTAATGTTATATTTTAATAATGAAGAGGAGCATATTGAGTTTGCTCTTTATCATCTTAGTCCATTATGCCACGCTGCTTGCAAGTGACATTGTATTTTAGTGTCTTTTTTTTCTTGTCTTCACCACCTGGTATAATCGATAAATAATCAATAATCAATTAAAAATAATCAATAAATAGAACAAAATAAAAAAACCTGCAAGTTATATCACTCGCGGAAGCGCGAATGTCTGCGAGTTCAAGTGTAATCTGCAGCCAGACCCTATTGCTTCTGTCTGATTCGTGGTTAAAGCTAGAATAGGGAAATAGCTGCGGCTACTGGGCATGTGCATTTGCATATTTTCCAAGCTGACAATATAACATGAAACTTATGGAAATGGTTTAAAAAAAGCACATAGCACCATAGTTTCAACACTTCAGAGTGTCGCAGCAGTGACCGTTTTTTTATACAGTACAGGTCCTGTCGTACTTTAATGAGTGGGAAGCTGACATGAAGCGATGCTAGGTTAGCTGCATTGAAAACAGATAAGCACACATGTGCATAAAGCTCCAGATTGGGGCGTAGTTTACAGGATTTTGTCTACAGAATTATAAGAGCACGTTTGAACATATAATTTAACACTAAGTATTTTAAAACTTGAGCACTGCAAGCAATGCATACGACGTTGGACATGACAGGTTTTCTGGTACGCAAAACAAGTACTTTAAAGTAATACCATACTGCACATATTTATATTCAGTTATATTGAATAAGTTTCAGTTCAGTCGATATTTTCTACCCCATTTTAAAATGTATTTCTATGGAGACCGGCTGTAGCTGTTGGGCAAAATGGCGGATAGCAGCGGTGGCGCATAATCTCTGCGTTCTGATTGGTCAGATTGCCTGTCAATCAAGTTCATCGGTCAAATGGCTACAGTTTAACTTGGTGTTTAGTCAAAGTTTCAACACACTGCATGAGAACACTATACATATGAAACATCAGTATTATTTAGATCTTTGTTTTGCATGGAGTAACTGCTTGATTGTAGTCTAGCAAGGTAATTATTGTGAAAATCCTGTTACCACAGCAGAACTAATTTATTTATTTATTAGAGCACATCTGCACCTGTTACTACCAGAGAAGACATGCCTTCAATCAAGCACACAGAATGTCAAACGAAATACAGACCTGTGTCTGCTGAAGTGCAAGCCAGCCCACTAAAGAAATCTGTAGGCATTCAGTGTAACTTTGTTCCATCTCAAAAGACAGTTGCCACACAGTTCTCTGTCTGTGAACAGACAGGACATTTACAAAGCAAAAGTATGTAAAATGTCACGTTTCTTACCACCGTTACCTGCTGTATAATTTAAAATGCTCCATTTTATCCACCTTATTTTTCCAGTAAGAGCAGGCGTAATGTGTCTGGCTTGTGGTCTCATCTGCGTTCAGCTGTTTTTAGTAGGGCTGTGACGTATAGGCTTTTTTTTTTACTTAATATCGCGGTTTGGTGGTAAATGTTATATTACCAATAATAATAGTTGAGTTTAAAGGATTCGTTCACTTTCAAATAAAAAAATGTCCTTATAATTTTCCTTATAATGTCATCCAAGATGTTTATGTATTTCTTTCATTAGTCGAAAATAAACTAAGGTTTTTCATGAAAACATTGCAGGATTTGTATCCATTTAGTTAGTTTCAATGGACTCCAAACAGTTGACGGTCAAAATTACGATTTAAGTGCAGCTTCAAAGAGCTATAAACGATACCAGACGATGAATAAGGGTCTTATCTAGCGAAACGATCGGTCATTTAGAAAAAAAAAAAAATATGTATATGCTTTATAAACATAGTAATAATAGTTATATTCCACATTCGCACCCACCCGCTAATGCTATAAACTCACTCTCACTCTTCAAAATAAATGTATCTATTTTTTTTTTACATTTTACTCTCAACACAGTAGGACAAATGTTAAAGAGAAAAAAAAACATGTCATTTAAATTTTATAAGACACATTTGAATAAAACCGTTGGGTTTAGACATTTGCAAAATGAAATTACTTTTTAACCGAACAATTTAACATCCCGGAGAAGAATGTCCTGAGTCAGACTTGCTTGGCATGGGTTTCTTAGCAGTAAACGGACAATTTTCCAGTCTGAGTTGAACATCCTTCAAGGACACCACAGCCACACTTTGCTTTGCCATCCTTATTCTGCTCTGTCACTCATCGACAACCTGCCTGTTCTGTCTGAGGGCCGTTATGCACATGCTGCTCGAATAAAATACATGACGTAAAATACATTCAGAACGCTTCACTTCGCCATCACTAGTCTGCACAGATATCCCCAGCACCAGCTGACAAAACACAAAGATATCTGTAACGTCTAGCAGAGAGAGTGGTAGATTTATTATATAGATCAGGGGTGTCGAGCTCAATTCCTGGAGCGCAGCAGTCCTGCAGAGTTTAGCTTCAACCCTAATTAAACACCTGATCCAGCTAATTAGGTCCTTGAAGCTTATTTGAAAACTACAGGCCATGGTTTGTTTGTTGGAGCAAGAGTGAAACTAAAATCTGCAGGGCTGCCGCTCCTCTAGGAATTGAGTTTGACACCCCTGACATTGTCAGTAATGCAATATTTTGTATTGTGCTCAAAAATACGTCTCGCACAAGTGTATACATATGCAATAATTGTAATGTCCATGCACATTTTGTTCATATTTCTGGATTACATATTACATATCTTACATTTATGCACTTAGCAGACGCTTTTATCCAAAGCGACTCGCATTGCATTCAAGTTACAGTTTCTACATTTCATCAGCTCTTTTTACAATGAATTTATACCTGTGTTGTATTACGCCATGGACGAGCGCTTTTAAAATGAATGGATGGATGACTCAGGTGCGGGTGCCATCATCTGGCGAGATGCAAGAATTAATTTGGCGCATGACTCACAGTGCCTTATGGGTTATCTCTAGCCGTTGAGTATACGTCAGTTGTAGACTCATTTTTGCAGTGCGTTGTGGGATTGAATGAGTGCACTCAAAAATGTACACTATGGTTTGACGCCACTAAAAATGTCTGTCCCCTCAAATACCGTAAGTACCGTATTTGAGGGTATAGGGGGCGATGTCGGATACAGCCACAGTACTTACCATATAGACACGTCCTGCTGTAGTCATAGTTGCGCTGCTGTTCAATTTCAGTCTCTGGATCTGATTCTGGATCAAATATGTATGGCTGGATCTGATTGTCGGTCATACTTTAAAGTCCCCCTGTAGTAAAAATCAAGTTTTTTTTTATGTTGTTTATTTGTCTTTGTGGTGTTTTTAATATGCTTTTAGACAAACCATTTGACAATCCTTTAATCAATACCATTGCTGAGTATTTTCTCATTAAAACTGTAGTTTCCCAATGGCACGCCCAGAAATGCAGTTTGAAACCGCCTTCGGTTTGCTGTGTCACAAACAAGTAACCAATCATGTCAAGGGATCGATTCCTATCACTAGCATGCAAACTATACCAATACCCGCACAAAATAAAAACTAAATTGGAGCAAAAAATCCCTGAAGCCGTGGTTTAATTTAAATTTAGACCTTATAACTTGAATAATAACCCATGGCAACAGTGTAAAAGTAGCCCGGAGTCAGACGCACGTCTCCTGCATCCAGTACTTCACTCGCGTATGCTCGCGGGTGCTAATTAAGAATCACAAAAGGCTGTATTAGATTCTTCAAGGCATTTTAGGACACAACATCGTCAAGTAAGTAAATTTAAGAGAGTTACAGTGTTCATTGTAGTTGTAAAAACATAAGTTTTATCAGTCATTATCATTGTATGCCATTGTTTTGTGTTTACTACAGCGTATCAGTAAATGAGGCAAGGGTGTAGTTACATTCAAGCTACTTTAAGGCATGAGGAAATAATTTTCACAAGAATAAACATTTAAATATATCATTTTGTAGATCAAATACATTTTTTAAGGGATAAAATATTTGACTACTGGGGGACTTTAAGACAATTAAGTGTTTTTTTCCCTGTTTTATTTAGGCTATAGCAATATCACAGCATGTACACGATCGCAACTAAAAAAGCCAGCGCGTGTGCTCCCGCTTGACTCTTTAGCTCCACCCACAGCATGCCTCCAGGAGCTCTGGTCTTTTCGGAGAGAATCGTAAAACTGTACCTTTCTTTTAGAAATATGATCAAACTAAAGACATTTTTGAGATATGAAGGATGCAATAGTACGCTATGGGGCTGTTTACACCTGGTCACTTCATGCATTTTCTCTGATCGGATAGCTATCTGATCCTGAAAAGACCAGGTGTAAATGCCCTCCGAAACACTTTCAAGATGCATTTAAATCCACTTTGCATTTAAATTCTCAAACTACTTCAGGAGGTGGTCTGGTCCGCATTCCACACGAAACTGAACAAGTGTAAATACATATGTTTGTTGAAACCACAATTTCTCACTTTACTCTTCCCAAAATAATAAATGTGTGAGAGCGTTTTATTGGCTATATGGTTTGTTATAGTCAGATATGATGGTGCAAATGAAACAAGCATCGTCATGGATGAGTAGCTGAGTATCTCTTCAGCAAACTACCACGAATGAAACAAAAGTAAGTCACAGACGGTCAACACCCAATCATCTTCATTAAAATTTGTGAGACTAACCTATCTTTCCAGTGCTGATACCACACTCTCTGATCTTGATATTAGCTGATAATGAATAAAATGCAAAGCATATCGATTGCTTTCATTGATGTGAACTCTGATAAATTAGCATATAGCGCGGGAATTGAAGAATGGATTAAAATCCGTTTTGTGTTGATACATTTATGTGGCCAAGTTTAAATGGAAACGTTTGAACAAATCAGATATCAGATCAGCGAAAACGCATGAAGTGACCAGGCCCATAGGTACTCTAGATTAACATGAAATTGGCTAAAACTGCCTGTTTTGGGTCCCCTTTTAGTGATCTAAGCACTCGAATTACCACGTTGACGACACCTGAGACCCATTTCAAAAAGGATGTGAAATTAAAACTATGTTAGTAGTATGTTAACCCTGAAATCAAGGAAACTCTGGTTTTTCCATTTTAGAAAGGAAGGTTTGTCAAACCCGAGGAAGCAGGGTAATTTATGTCGAGGTAGCTCTTAAAACTTATACTCCGATTCAGTTACCATGGTTACTTACTCCGTGACCATAACCTTAGGTGCGTAAAAATTATCATACATGAAATCATCCTAACCTGGGGAAGGCTTGGGTGATTTCAAGGGCCCGGTTAGGGAAAGGGGGCCCGGAACAGGATTTTTACCAAGGGTACACATTTTGTACAAATACATAAGAAACATTTATTCTGTTTCCTGTCGGATTTTAATATTCTTCCAGTACTTGGTATTTGTGGCCATCCTCTTCATCTGTTCTTCATTATTCAGTGAGCCTTCTTGAGAGGTCAAATGTTAATTTAATTAAGAAATGCAACAGATTGGATTAGAGAATATTTAAATATGTAAAGTGACGTATGAGTGACGTGACATACACGCTCAAGTATGGTGACCTATACTCGGGATTTGTGTTCTGTATTTAACCCACCCAAGGTGCACACACACACAGCAGTGAACACACACCCGGAGCAGTGTGCAGTCATTTATGCTGCGGCACCTCAGGAGCAGTTGGGGGTTCGGTGCCTTGCTCAAGGTAGGGCTGTAGTACTAGAGTCCGGACTCTAGACGTTTTTCTATCGTCTCGGACTTGTCTTGGACTCGTTGGTATTTGGGCTCGGACTTGGTCATTGGACTCGCCAAAAGTTCTTATTGGTCTCGACCGAGTCCAACTATACATGCTTTTTTTTCTCTTTCAAAGCAACCATTAATCTGGCTTGCTTGTTCGGAAAATGGGTAACGTAATTGGTTTAACTCCATCTAGAATGGGCATTGCCATTGGTCACCTGGTAAATGCACAGCTGCGTCATATGCCTGGCTCCGAGTGTGTGTGCTGCACAGAGGAATAAATATTTTTTATCTTGGCCACAGATACAATGTCGGTTAGTTGCATAATACGGTTTGGTTTTACAAAGTTCGTTGGAGTTTTCCCTCTCACTTTCCTTCGCTTTTAAATATCTTATAAATGCCCGTACGCATTTTAATTTCACTTTCATTTCCGGTCAATTGCTTATCTATAACTTACAACGACAAATTTTCTCCAATAAACATGGGACTTTTATGAACAAAACAAATAAAAATACACCATTAACATGCTATAAGTCTAATATAAAATAACATACTTAAAATGTTTAAATGTAAAAAAACAACTAAATATAAGCAAACACTGTGGAACCAAATGAATAAGAAACAGAATGAATAAGAGCAAACCCAATAAAGCCTGGAGGCACGGAATACACCTTGCTGTAAATTAAAATGTGGCTATGGCTGGGCAATTTTTCAGATTTTATCGATTAATTCGAATTGAACATTTTGCCACAGTTGTATTTTTTATAAATCAAGGAATCACAATTTTGAATAGAAATATAAACCAAACGCTAGAATTAGACACTTTGACAATAACAGTAAAGCGAAAAGAACGATCCAACCGCATGTCGGTACACATGCTTAACTGCTCCCTCGTGATGCTCTCTAGGTGCCATTCACAAAGAATGTGCTTTTGTGTTGACAAAGATGCGACGCGGGCAGTGGAATTAGAAATAATGCAAGAAGATTGGTGTTTTAATAACTAAAGCGCCGCGATTTTAGAATGCCATTTCATGCACGAGATGCTGCAAGAGACGAGTGCGCAACAGTCAATCGCGTCCATGTTTACATAGAAAAAACTATGGAAAAGCAGCGTAATCGAACAAAAAACCTGTGAAGAACTACTACTGTATGTCTGATATTTCGTGTTTGCATCAGGGTGACAGGCTGAAAACTGCTGTTCATTGTTTTACAGAGCCTTTAATATAGCACTCTAGGTGTATTATTTCTGAACATGTAATATGCATAAGTTTGTACAAGATGTAGTTGTAGTAACTGTCTCACGGTCAGGTGGAATCGTTTTGTGTGCGCGTTCTGAGGATTATAAGGCAAAAATTTGGTTGAAACTCTCTTCATGTCTGTGGTCTCTCATGGTTTTAAAATCGGTTAAGATCGGTGAAAAGAGTTCAAGTTACAACTCAGAGTTGGTTGAACCTCCTTATTGAAACAGGCCCCTGCTACTCAAACAAACTGTGAATGTGAAACCAACTGCAAATACAGTCATTAAAGTATAATCTAATCAAATGTATAGGTCAATCAGTACCTAAACAAATACATATGTAGTGTCTGTATATTTTGTTGAGTTTAAAAAAAATATTGGAATGCTAGTTTTTTGTAGTGTTTTTTTATTTATCTCCTTTTGGGCTAATTGTTTTAAAGGCCATTAACTCTCAAGGCCATTGCACACGGAGTCCGAAATTTTCGCATGTTAAAAAAATAAATAAGACCTCACGTTGTGCCAATCACGTTTACACACTGCTTCCAAAACGTTCGTTCGTCATTAAAAAATTTGTATCAGGTTCGATTTTCGCATCCGTAACAAGTATTTTGATAGGAAAGGATGACGAATATGAAAAAAAAAAACTCATTTTGATGTATAGGAATGCATAGGAAATGCATAGGAAAATTTCGGACTCAGTGTGCCACTCTGACTGATTCCCTTGACAGTGCGTTGACTACTGACCAAAGGAGCTAATTTGAGATGCTCCCAGAAACTTAGTTTGGAATTATAATTTTTTTTCTTTTTTTTATCATGACCGTATCGAACCACACAGAAAAACTGGTGAAGAAACTGAGATCCACATGAGACACTATTATAGAGATGGCGGTCATTAAAGAGGAGACTGAAGACTTCAGGATTGAAGAAGTATTCAGTCTGAAACAAGAAGATACAGAGGAACAAACAGGTTGGTTTTCAATCTCATTGTATCTTTATTAAAATGTCTGGCTTTACAGAAATTAATAATATTTTTGAATAATGTCATGTGAGTTTACTAATTAAAGTGGTTTTATTTAAATAGTCTCATGTATAAAAACAGGTTGAGATCACATGACCAGACAAATACTAATGCTGCCCTCAAGTGCAGCTGAGAAGATCCTACTTTCATTCGTTGTCATGCATTAAAGGTGCACTGTGTAATATTTAGGATGATCTATAGACTGAAATGCAATATAATATACATAACTAAGTTTTCAGACCTTATATAATGAATCGTTATGTTTTTATTACCTTAGAATGAGCAATTTATATCTACATGCACCGCGGGTCCCCTTACATGGACGTCATCACCATGTTTCTACAGCAGCCCTAAATGGACAAACTGCTCTACAGAGCGCGTTTCGTCACTTTGTTGTTCTTGCGTAAAAACACTGACACAAGGATGAACTAACAGTAATATCAAATCAAATCACTTTTATTGTCACATCACCACAGCACAAGTGCCTTGGTGAGTGAAATTCTTACGAGCGTGCTCCAGACAGTGCAAAAAACTAAACAATTTACATATGGACAGTACCTATTTACAGACGGTACAGAAGACAATGTGCAAAATACACATACATATACTCAGTACACACAGTGTACTATAAAGACATACTTAGTTACCAATACACATTATACACCGTATGTACACGTCTGCATTATGTACACTTCTATACATAGTAATATGTGAAGGTGCAACAGATTATAAATTTACAGCAGATTGGTTGTGCAACAGATAGTTGTGCAAAGGTGCAACAGATTATGCATATGCAATGTCGTGGATGTGCTTTGTATGGTGTCCAGTGATAGCAGATGTGTTAGTGCAGTGTGTGCGTGTAGTCCGGTAGAACTGTGTTAAAGTGCAGTACATGGCATGTTGTGTGAGTGGGAGTGTGATGTAGGGTGAGTTATTTCTGACTGTTCATTAGCCTGATAGCCTGAGGGGAAAAAACTGTCCCTCAGTCGGCTAGTGCGGGATCGGATGCTGCGGAGACGTCTCCCTGAGGGCAGCAGAGAGAGCAGTCTGTGGGACGGGTGGCTGGATTCTTTGATAATCTTCCGGGCTTTCCTTGTACACCGCCTGGTGTAGATGTCCTGGAGGGAGGGAAGCTCACCTCCAACAATGTGGCGGGCAGTTCGCACGACCCTTTGCAGAGCTTTGCGGTTGCCAGCGGTGCTGTTTCCAAACCAGGCGGTGATGCAGCCGGTCAGGATGCTCTCCACAGTGCAGGTGTAGAAGGATCTGAGGATGCTGGGGCTCGTTCCAAACTTCCTCAGCCATCTCAGGAAGAAGAGGCGCTGATGTGCCTTCTTCAGCACTGCATCTGTGTGAGCAGACCATGTGAGATCCTCGGTGATGTGAACGCCGAGGAACTTAAAGCTGTTTACCCGCTCCACAGGTGTCTTGTCGATGGTGATGGGTGTGTGTTCTCTGCTCTGTCTCCTGTAATCCACCACCAGCTCCTTGGTCTTGTCGATGTTGAGTGAGAGGTGGTTCTCCTGACACCATTTAGTCAGGGTACTCACCTCCTCTCTGTAGGCCGTCTCATCATTGTCGGTGATCAGGCCTATCACCGTTGTGTCATCAGTAAATTTGACGATGACGTTGGAGCTGTGTGTTGCTGTACAGTCGTGTGTGTACAGGGAGTACAGGAGTGGGCTGAGGACGCAGCCATGCGGGGCACCAGTGGTCAGGGGAGATGATGTGTTGTTGCCCATTCTGACCACCTGACTTCTGCCTGTCAGGAAGTCCAGGATCCAGCTGCACAGAGATCTGTTCAGTCCCAGAGTCTGGAGCTTCCCAACCAGTGTGCCAGGCACTATAGTGTTAAATGCCGAACTATAATCCACGAACAGCATCCTCACATAGGTGTTCTTATTTTCCAGGTGGGAGAGAGCAGTGTGCAGGGTGAAGGTAATATCATCGTCTGTGGAACGGTTACTGCGGCATGCAAATTGTAGTGGGTCCAGTGAAGCAGGCAGCTTCAGATGTAGTCTCTGATGAGCTTCTCAAAACACTTGCTGAAGATGGGTGTCAGAGCAACGGGCCTCCAGTCATTCAAGCATGTGATTTTATTTTTCTTAGGTATGGGCACAATGGTTGATTTTTTGAAGCATGAGGGAACCACAGACAGAGAGAGGGACAGATCGAAAATGTCTGTAAAAACCCCCGGCTAGTTGGAAAGTGCATGCTTTGAGCACACGGCCTGGTATACCATCCGGGCCCACAGCTTTAAGGATGTTCACCCGTTTGAAGGATCGGGTTACATCCGCGACAGAAAGCACTGCTTCCAAAACGTTCGTTCGTCATTAAAAAATTTGTATCAGGTTCGATTTTCGCATCCGTAACAAGTATTTTGATAGGAAAGGATGACGAATATGAAAAAAAAAAACTCATTTTGATGTATAGGAATGCATAGGAAATGCATAGGAAAATTTCGGACTCAGTGTGCCACTCTGACTGATTCCCTTGACAGTGCGTTGACTACTGACCAAAGGAGCTAATTTGAGATGCTCCCAGAAACTTAGTTTGGAATTATAATTTTTTTTCTTTTTTTTATCATGACCGTATCGAACCACACAGAAAAACTGGTGAAGAAACTGAGATCCACATGAGACACTATTATAGAGATGGCGGTCATTAAAGAGGAGACTGAAGACTTCAGGATTGAAGAAGTATTCAGTCTGAAACAAGAAGATACAGAGGAACAAACAGGTTGGTTTTCAATCTCATTGTATCCTTATTAAAATGTCTGGCTTTACAGAAATGAATAATATTTTTGAATAATGTCATGTGAGTTTACTAATTAAAGTGGTTTTATTTAAATAGTCTCATGTATAAAAACAGGTTGAGATCACATGACCAGACAAATACTAATGCTGCCCTCAAGTGCAGCTGAGAAGATCCTACTTTCATTCGTTGTCATGCATTAAAGGTGCACTGTGTAATATTTAGGATGATCTATAGACTGAAATGCAATATAATATACATAACTAAGTTTTCAGACCTTATATAATGAATCGTTATGTTTTTATTACCTTAGAATGAGCAATTTATATCTACATGCACCGCGGGTCCCCTTACATGGACGTCGTCACCATGTTTCTACAGCAGCCCTAAATGGACAAACTGCTCTACAGAGCGCGTTTCGTCACTATGTTGTTCTTGCGTAAAAACACTGACACAAGGATGAACTAACAGTAATATCAAATCAAATCAAATCACTTTTATTGTCACATCACCACAGCACAAGTGCCTTGGTGAGTGAAATTCTTACGAGCGTGCTCCAGACAGTGCAAAATAACAAAACAATTTACATATGGACAGTACCTATTTACAGACGGTACAGAAGACAATGTGCAAAATACACATACATATACTCAGTACACACAGTGTACTATAAAGACATACTTAGTTACCAATACACATTATACACCGTATGTACACGTCTGCATTATGTACACTTCTATACATAGTAATATGTGAAGGTGCAACAGATTATAAATTTACAGCAGATTGGTTGTGCAACAGATAGTTGTGCAAAGGTGCAACAGATTATGCATATGCAATGTCGTGGATGTGCTTTGTATGGTGTCCAGTGATAGCAGATGTGTTAGTGCAGTGTGTGCGTGTAGTCCGGTAGAACTGTGTTAAAGTGCAGTACATGGCATGTTGTGTGAGTGGGAGTGTGATGTAGGGTGAGTTATTTCTGACTGTTCATTAGCCTGATAGCCTGAGGGGAAAAAACTGTCCCTCAGTCGGCTAGTGCGGGATCGGATGCTGCGGAGACGTCTCCCTGAGGGCAGCAGAGAGAGCAGTCTGTGGGACGGGTGGCTGGATTCTTTGATAATCTTCCGGGCTTTCCTTGTACACCGCCTGGTGTAGATGTCCTGGAGGGAGGGAAGCTCACCTCCAACAATGTGGCGGGCAGTTCGCACGACCCTTTGCAGAGCTTTGCGGTTGCCAGCGGTGCTGTTTCCAAACCAGGCGGTGATGCAGCCGGTCAGGATGCTCTCCACAGTGCAGGTGTAGAAGGATCTGAGGATGCTGGGGCTCGTTCCAAACTTCCTCAGCCATCTCAGGAAGAAGAGGCGCTGATGTGCCTTCTTCAGCACTGCATCTGTGTGAGCAGACCATGTGAGATCCTCGGTGATGTGAACGCCGAGGAACTTAAAGCTGTTTACCCGCTCCACAGGTGTCTTGTCGATGGTGATGGGTGTGTGTTCTCTGCTCTGTCTCCTGTAATCCACCACCAGCTCCTTGGTCTTGTCGATGTTGAGTGAGAGGTGGTTCTCCTGACACCATTTAGTCAGGGTACTCACCTCCTCTCTGTAGGCCGTCTCATCATTGTCGGTGATCAGGCCTATCACCGTTGTGTCATCAGTAAATTTGACGATGACGTTGGAGCTGTGTGTTGCTGTACAGTCGTGTGTGTACAGGGAGTACAGGAGTGGGCTGAGGACGCAGCCATGCGGGGCACCAGTGGTCAGGGGAGATGATGTGTTGTTGCCCATTCTGACCACCTGACTTCTGCCTGTCAGGAAGTCCAGGATCCAGCTGCACAGAGATCTGTTCAGTCCCAGAGTCTGGAGCTTCCCAACCAGTGTGCCAGGCACTATAGTGTTAAATGCCGAACTATAATCCACGAACAGCATCCTCACATAGGTGTTCTTATTTTCCAGGTGGGAGAGAGCAGTGTGCAGGGTGAAGGTAATATCATCGTCTGTGGAACGGTTACTGCGGCATGCAAATTGTAGTGGGTCCAGTGAAGCAGGCAGCTTCAGATGTAGTCTCTGATGAGCTTCTCAAAACACTTGCTGAAGATGGGTGTCAGAGCAACGGGCCTCCAGTCATTCAAGCATGTGATTTTATTTTTCTTAGGTATGGGCACAATGGTTGATTTTTTGAAGCATGAGGGAACCACAGACAGAGAGAGGGACAGATCGAAAATGTCTGTAAAAACCCCGGCTAGTTGGAAAGTGCATGCTTTGAGCACACGGCCTGGTATACCATCCGGGCCCACAGCTTTAAGGATGTTCACCCGTTTGAAGGATCGGGTTACATCCGCGACAGAAAGCGAGAGTGGACTCACCTCTTCTGCGGCAGCCGTGTGAGCGCTCTCTGTGTGGGCGGTGTTGTCAGCCTCGAAACAAGCATAAAAAGTGTTAAGCTCGTCCGGTAGAGAGGCGGCAATGTTCACAGTAGCTGGTTTATTCCCTTTAAAGCCTGTGATGTTAATGCCCTGCCACATGCTTCTTGGGTTGTTGTTGTTGAATTGTTCTTCAACTTTGTTTTTATATTGTCGTTTGGCGGCTGTGATGGATCTCCTGAGATCGTAACTGGCTTGTTTCCGATCGTCAGTGTTTCCAGACGTTAATATTCGCAATGACATCGGTTTATTGAATAATTAAGTAAAAATAATTCCTTAATTTACCTTTGTAAAGAAACCTCATTGCTCTCAGCGGTCTCAGACGACGGCATCTTAGCCCTGTATCGCCACCGTAGCTTCTCTCAAGGGAGGGGTGAGCGGGTGACTGAGCCGTTGGTTGCAATTCGCAACCGCAAGATGGCGCCAAAATCTACACACTAATCCTTTAAATAAAAATAAATAATTTCTTATTAACCTAAACAAAATTACATAGGAACACCAGTTAACAGCCCAATATCAACTTCTGAACTGAAAATGACAACTATTCATTGTTAAAGAAAAATAAAAAAGACTGATTTGTTGTCAAGAAATAATTTCTCATCCTAAAAATCAGTGATGCTAAGAAAAGATACTCAAAAAGATGCAGATTTTTCTTGGTTTGATCAGGGCTGTCCCGTCACATAGCAATTATTTATATACACATAAGCAGTTACATGTTATTCTAAAGGTTGAGGGTAGTAATATTTTCTTTCTTTTTTTTAAATAAATTAATAATTTTATTCATGAGGGATGTTAAATTAATAAGAAAATAATTATATATTGAACAAATGTTGTTTTTAACTTTGTATTCATCACAGATGAATGTATCGCATGTTCCAATAAACCAGTGGTTCTCAAAGTGTGGTACGCGTACCACTAGTGGTACGTGAGCTTCCTCTAGTGGTACGCAGAGGAATCTCAGAATTAAATATAAATCAGGCCGCGTGTCCACCAAATCGATTTTTTTAAAATTGTTTTAAATGGGAGCATCTTTTTCATGCTGAGCACTCGGGCGTTTTTTTCTTGGCACCGAGAATTTAAGAATGTTAGCACTCATCACTGTCACTTTTTAGTCAGCTAACCAATCACAGTGGAGGAGGGGCGGGACTAATACCGTCACACCCTGCTTGTACTACGACTGAACAACAATGGAGAAGTTAATATTGCTTGTCTCTGAGTATTTATGTCTTTACCAGATGGAATTGCCGGAGTACAATAATATTGTTATGAAAAATAATGCTTGGAGAAACATTTCATTTGCGATGCGTCTGCCATATTACTTCAGCGGATATTCCATATCATAGCAACTGCAGCATCTCGAAAATACGCTACCCTCTCAAGCGCTCACACCTGGGTGTTTTCAGCTGGCTTTGGTGGAAACGTGGCCTGATTGTTGTTACTTCTCTTCTGGCTCTCAACGGAGGCGGTCGCTTTCTCTCCCCGTCCTCACCCTTATCTTCCCTGCTTTGCTCCCTTGTCTCATGAGAGACTCTCTCTGCACTGCTCTCCAAACTAAAATATTATGGATTAACTGGTCTCTTAATGCAATTGACACTATCGAAACTTGGGTTTCGGGGGAACCTGACTGCCCTGACGGAACGTTCGCAGCCGGCTATACGATGGCGTGTGGGAGAGGTGGCAAATCGTGTGTCTTGCGGCTCTTTCCGTGGAGGACATTGATATCTACCTATTCGGAACCATGATAACAGGTATTTTGCTGATTGGATTAGGCTTTGCCCTGGGTTATCGAAGAATTCAGAAAACGGGAACAGCTGTCCAAAGCCCCACAAGGCTGCCCGTATGATTGAAGCTGTGGGTAGAGCGGTCAGCATTGAGACTGAACTATAATCGCAATATGGATTCTACCAAGGAGAAGTTCACGGCTTTACAAAGGGAAATTGATTAAAATGGAGACCAAAATGGTCAAAATGGACAGAGAGTAGCCTGCAAAAATTGGAATGTTTACTCGCCCCAAAGACAAAACAATCTTATCTTTTTCTGGCTCCCCTACAGTGGCCTTGGCAAGGCTGTTGCTGGAATAAACCCCGGGAGTGCAATGCAGTGAGACACTCTTGCGTTCCTCCCCCACCCTACAGACATTGCCCCCCCACCGACCATTCGCCTCTGTTCGCTTCGATCCGCTGGCCTGGTCAAGCGGGTCTGACCAGCGCCGGATCAGTGGCTGCGGGATCAGATGGCTGCTTGCTGGGCCGGATTCACTTCCCCTGTGGCTATGTCGTGTATGTGCTTTTGTGTTGCTGAGGTGTTTTTTCTGTTCTCACACTGTACTCCCCAAGGAGCATAGTCTGGGGATAATTTTTTTCTCCTCCCTTTCCTCATGTAAATGCTGTATTTTTCTTCAATTCTACTTGCATTTCACTACTGATTATACTTGTATGATTGTGTATGTGACGAATAATAAAGAACCTAGAACCTTGCAGCTACATATACAGCCTGTTTTTTTTTTATCAAGTCCTTTTTTTAAAAAAAGTGAAATAAAAACTGTACTGTGCTTAAAGATTAAATGAAAATGTATTGTAGCTACTTAAAGTTAAATAAAAACTAAGTTACTGTACTTAAATGTTAAGTATGATACATTTTCATTTAATCTTTATTTAAGTACAGTTTTTTTACATTTAAGTACAGTACAGTTTTTATTTCACTTTTAAGTACCAATATATTTTAATTTAATAATTACGTTTTTTATTTATGTGGAAGTAAGCACGGTGCAGTGTTCATGTTCAAACTGTGTATTTACTATATTTTAAGAGGCTGACAATAATAAATATCCTTTTAAGGATTAAAACTGACTCGTTTTTTTTTTTTTTTTACTGTGTATAGTGCTGCTGAAAGTGAAAGTGACGTGACATACTCGGAATTTGTGCTCTGCATTTAACCCATCCAAAGTGCACACACACACAGCAGTGAACACACACACACACACACACACCCGGAGCAGTGGGCAGCCATTTATACTGCATTTTAATGTTGGTCATAATGGTGGTACTTGGAAAGCCAAATATTTTCTGAAGTGGTACTTGGTGTAAAAAGTTTGAGAACCACTGCAATAAACTATATGAAGCAGCACAACAGTTTCAACACTCATAATAAATCAGCATATTAGAATGATTTCTTAAGGATCATGTGACACTGAAGACTGGAGTAATAATGCTGAAAATTCAGCGATGCGTCTTACTTAGACTTAGTTCCTCCCATGCTATGTAGCATGTCGGGCAGCAGTCATTCTCCATCGGCTTCGGTCTTTGGCGAGAGCTTCTGCGTCGTCCCATGCCATGTTAAGCCTCATCAGATCTTGTTGGAATGTTCTGTGCCAGGTGTTCCGGGGGCGTCCTTGTGGTCGTTTGGCGCCAAGGGGTACCCATCGCATAGCTGTCTTGGGGATCCTTTTGTTCTCCATACGGAGGATGTGGCCGGCCAGTCGGAGTCTTCTTATATGTTATGAAGTTTGCATATGCCACTCCTTCGAAGTACCTCTTCATTAGTGATGTAATCTTAAAAACGGATCTTCAGAATTCGTGTAGACACCTCTGCTGGAAGATGTCGAGCCTGTTGTTAATGCTTCCTCTCACTGGCGTAGATGGCTGTTGGGACCACGATTGCGGAGAATAGGCTCCGCCTATGCCGGTCCCAAGCTCGGATGCAAGAGGAGGAGGGTTGGGCGTTGGGCTAGCAAACTGTCCCCGTAAAACAAACCATTCCTACGGAAACAGCAAGTTCCGAATAATATGATGGGATCGGAAACAAACCAGCAGCGGCATCCGATGCCCGATATCGGAAACGATTTTCTCCGACAGAAATATTACAAGAATTGTAACATGTAATGTAAGAACTCTATATCAAAGCGGATAACTCGCGCAGTTACTACGAGCATTCGATGACTACCGGCTGGACATCCTTGACGTCAGTGAGGTCAGATGGACAGCGCTGCATCACATAAATAAATTATATTTTAAAGTATATTAAATAGGAAACCAATATTAAAAATTGCAATAAGATTTCACAATATTACAATTTTTATGTATTTTTGATTGAATAAATAAATACTGCCATGATGAGCAGAAGAGACTCCCTTAAAAAACATTACAAATCTTTTAATGTCCCAAACTTTTGAGCAGCAGTGTAGATGTGCATTATTTTGTAATAAAATTGTCAATGCCTGTGCTTTTAGTAAGCCAAACTCCATCGCAGCACTGTGCAGCTCCTGATTCTTTGCACCAACCCCATCTACTCAGCTATTGATAGGCTAACTAGGTTGTTAGCAGTCTCTCAACAAACACTTTGGATTAGGAATGTGAATTGACACTGGTTTCACGATTCAATTCGATTACGATTCCCTATCAATACTACACTTCGTACTGCGTCTTATTTAAGACGCTAGGGGAAACTCCTTTTTCCCTGATACTGAAGTATTTTTTAAATATCGCAGTGTAACTGCATGGCCATTGGTTTGTGCAGTGCGCTGAAAAAGAACCAATGGCTTCGCAGCGTAGCTGCACAGCCCATGGCTGGAAATCTCGCCAGAATGGGCGGGGCATCTGGTTATATTCACCAAGGCTCCTCAGATTTCTTCTCCTTCGCCGACAACTACAAGATCTTCGCTCTACGAGACTCGAAGCCTTCGCCGTTGAATGAGCCATCGCAGCGGATCCAGACCTCACTCTGCTCGGCCGACTCACCGCTTCACAGCAGCCCGCAGCGCCTGCAGCATCTGGCCCACGGATTCCCAGCCGCTATCCAGCGGCTCTCTTCAGAGAACTCCTATGAGAGCAAATGTCGCATCGTTTTTGTCACTCGTGCAGGGCTTCCCTGCACACTGCTTACAAACATGGCGAGTGTGATTCATGCTTTCTCCTGTTTTTTTGCAGTTAGCTTTCTTTTCAGAGAGCAACTCCGCCCCTCGTGCCCTCCTGCATTTTTCCTCCCAGGGCCCAGCGAGGAAAAAGCAGCGGGGCAGAGGATCTCAGCGCTCGGAGATGAGTGAGCTTACCCTGGCTTTACCCCCACGTACCTCACTCACTCCCAACCACGTACCTCACTCACTCCCAACAGAGAGTTTTCACCTGTTCTCTTCACCCGCCCGGACCAGCATCTCTCTGCGGCTGCGAGCGATCTGGTTTCATTCGGTGGAAGCAATGACAGCGAGATGGACGACAGCCTGTCATTGGCGGCTTCAGATGCAGGCTCGTACCACAAACCCACCCTCTTGTATTATGCGCAGCCCAGGCATGGACGCCGATA
>JAPDDL010000974.1:0-21886 GCA_027422435.1 Schizopygopsis pylzovi | reverse complement strand
AAGATTCCAGGTTCGACTCCTGGCTGGCTCGCTCTGCAGTTTTTTTGCATCTCCCTCATCCACTGCAAACAGCAGACAAGATAGCGTTCCAGACTGTCTTTGTTGTCATTGTTGTTCCTCTGTTTGTTTGTTTTTTTACAGATGTTTTGTAGCCTTATTCCTAACTGCCACCTGAGCACTGAGAAAAATGTTGTAAACTAAATGAAACCGTGCTAACAAATAATAAGCAACTTATCCAATTCAAACTCCTTCTCAGAGTCATTGTTAATTTCACAATTTGTCATATTTTTACCTTGATAGAGCAACGATAGACTGTTTGTCATCAAGATAACAGTTAACATGCAACACCATGCATGTTTTCTAAAGCATGACGTGTGTCTTTTCACATGAACGCGATTTAATGTCCAGTTCATTGTATCTAATCAGCGATCTCAGGATGCCTTTGGGTGATTCTTGTCTTGCTAAATAATTCTCACATTGATAAAGTCAGACATCAAAAGCCATAGCCCGCTACACAACCCTGATCTCACACCAGCCACGCACATGGAAAGTGGCCCCGAAGCCCATTTCTATTTTTTACGCAGTTCTCACATGGTCTAGCGATCAGGATTCCTGTTTTTCACCCAGGCGGCCATGGTTTGACTTCCAGTATGGGAATGGAGGCTCCTCTTTGCTTCCCTCCTCAAACGGCAAGTGCATCTTACTGCGGCAGAAGCTTTTTTTGACAGCTTTCGAGCTACAGAAACATGATAGGCTGAGGTTCTGCCCTTCAGCTTCATCCATTCAATAGTTTAGCTGGTAGAGCGGAGGACTGTAGGAAGATAGTTGAATATCCTTAGGTAACTAGTTCGATTCTGGCTCGAAGGAGGGAGTTTTTCATGCGTCCACCAGTTTTATTGGAACTGGCTTCTCAAAGATAAATCAGAGCTTGATTTCACGGTCCGCCGTCAGAGGGCAAAAGGCCTTTCCCTGACTGGAAATCGAACCCGGGCCGCGCGGTGAGAGTGCCGAATCCTAAACACTAGACTACCAGGGAAGGGTTGACAGCCTGTTGACTGCCTCTCAATAAAATGAACATAATTAATAACAATTCAGGCCTTTAAAGTCCAAAACAGACAAGACTTGTGAAAGCACAAAACCCAGCAACTGGTGGGCCAGTGGCGCAATGGATAAGCATCTGACTACGGATCAGAAGATTCCAGGTTCGACTCCTGGCTGGCTCGCTCTGCAGTTTTTTTGCATCTCCCTCACTCCACTGCAAACAGCAGACAAGATAGCGTTCCAGACTGTCTTTGTTGTTATTGTTGTTCCTCTGTTTGTTTGTTTTTTTACAGATGTTTTGTAGCCTTATTCCTAACTGCCACCTGAGCACTGAGAAAAATGTTGTAAACTAAATGAAACCGTGCTAACAAATAATAAGCAACTTATCCAATTCAAACTCCTTCTCAGAGTCATTGTTAATTTCACAATTTGTCATATTTTTACCTTGATAGAGCAACGATAGACTGTTTGTCCTCAAGATAACAGTTAACATGCAACACCATGCATGTTTTCTAAAGCATGACGTGTGTCTTTTCACATGAACGCGATTTAATGTCCAGTTCATTGTATCTAATCAGCGATCTCAGGATCCCTTTGGGTGATTCTTGTCTTGCTAAATAATTCTCACATTGATAAAGTCAGACATCAAAAGCCATAGCCCGCTACACAACCCTGATCTCACACCAGCCACGCACATGGAAAGTGGCCCCGAAGCCCATTTCTATTTTTTACGCAGTTCTCACATGGTCTAGCGATCAGGATTCCTGTTTTTCACCCAGGCGGCCATGGTTTGACTTCCAGTATGGGAATGGAGGCTCCTCTTTGCTTCCCTCCTCAAACGGCAAGTGCATCTTACTGCGGCAGAAGCTTTTTTTGACAGCTTTCGAGCTACAGAAACATGATAGGCTGAGGTTCTGCCCTTCAGCTTCATCCATTCAATAGTTTAGCTGGTAGAGCGGAGGACTGTAGGAAGATAGTTGAATATCCTTAGGTAACTAGTTCGATTCTGGCTCGAAGGAGGGAGTTTTTCATGCGTCCACCAGTTTTATTGGAACTGGCTTCTCAAAGATAAATCAGAGCTTGATTTCACGGTTCCGCCGTCAGAGGGCAAAAGGCCTTTCCCTGACTGGAAATCGAACCCGGGCCGCGGCGGTGAGAGTGCCGAATCCTAAACACTAGACTACCAGGGAAGGGTTGACAGCCTGTTGACTGCCTCTCAATAAAATGAACATAATTAAATAACAATTCAGGCCTTTGGAAAGTCCAAAACAGACAAGACTTGTGAAAGCACAAGACCCAGCAACTGGTGGGCCAGTGGCGCAATGGATAACGCATCTGACTACGGATCAGAAGATTCCAGGTTCGACTCCTGGCTGGCTCGCTCTGCAGTTTTTTTGCATCTCCCTCACTCCACTGCAAACAGCAGACAAGATAGCGTTCCAGACTGTCTTTGTTGTTATTGTTGTTCCTCTGTTTGTTTGTTTTTTTACAGATGTTTTGTAGCCTTATTCCTAACTGCCACCTGAGCACTGAGAAAAATGTTGTAAACTAAATGAAACCGTGCTAACAAATAATAAGCAACTTATCCAATTCAAACTCCTTCTCAGAGTCATTGTTAATTTCACAATTTGTCATATTTTTACCTTGATAGAGCAACGATAGACTGTTTGTCCTCAAGATAACAGTTAACATGCAACACCATGCATGTTTTCTAAAGCATGACGTGTGTCTTTTCACATGAACGCGATTTAATGTCCAGTTCATTGTATCTAATCAGCGATCTCAGGATCCCTTTGGGTGATTCTTGTCTTGCTAAATAATTCTCACATTGATAAAGTCAGACATCAAAAGCCATAGCCCGCTACACAACCCTGATCTCACACCAGCCACGCACATGGAAAGTGGCCCCGAAGCCCATTTCTATTTTTTACGCAGTTCTCACATGGTCTAGCGATCAGGATTCCTGTTTTTCACCCAGGCGGCCATGGTTTGACTTCCAGTATGGGAATGGAGGCTCCTCTTTGCTTCCCTCCTCAAACGGCAAGTGCATCTTACTGCGGCAGAAGCTTTTTTTGACAGTTTCGAGCTACAGAAACATGATAGGCTGAGGTTCTGCCCTTCAGCTTCATCCATTCAATAGTTTAGCTGGTAGAGCGGAGGACTGTAGGAAGATAGTTGAATATCCTTAGGTAACTAGTTCGATTCTGGCTCGAAGGAGGGAGTTTTTCATGCGTCCACCAGTTTTATTGGAACTGGCTTCTCAAAGATAAATCAGAGCTTGATTTCACGGTCCGCCGTCAGAGGCACATGGAAAGTGGCCCCGAAGCCCATTTCTATTTTTTACGCAGTTCTCACATGGTCTAGCGATCAGGATTCCTGTTTTTCACCCAGGCGGCCATGGTTTGACTTCCAGTATGGGAATGGAGGCTCCTCTTTGCTTCCCTCCTCAAACGGCAAGTGCATCTTACTGCGGCAGAAGCTTTTTTTGACAGCTTTCGAGCTACAGAAACATGATAGGCTGAGGTTCTGCCCTTCAGCTTCATCCATTCAATAGTTTAGCTGGTAGAGCGGAGGACTGTAGGAAGATAGTTGAATATCCTTAGGTAACTAGTTCGATTCTGGCTCGAAGGAGGGAGTTTTTCATGCGTCCACCAGTTTTATTGGAACTGGCTTCTCAAAGATAAATCAGAGCTTGATTTCACGGTTCCGCCGTCAGAGGGCAAAAGGCCTTTCCCTGACTGGAAATCGAACCCGGGCCGCGGCGGTGAGAGTGCCGAATCCTAAACACTAGACTACCAGGGAAGGGTTGACAGCCTGTTGACTGCCTCTCAATAAAATGAACATAATTAAATAACAATTCAGGCCTTTGGAAAGTCCAAAACAGACAAGACTTGTGAAAGCACAAGACCCAGCAACTGGTGGGCCAGTGGCGCAATGGATAACGCATCTGACTACGGATCAGAAGATTCCAGGTTTCGACTCCTGGCTGGCTCGCTCTGCAGTTTTTTTGCATCTCCCTCACTCCACTGCAAACAGCAGACAAGATAGCGTTCCAGACTGTCTTTGTTGTTATTGTTGTTCCTCTGTTTGTTTGTTTTTTTACAGATGTTTTGTAGCCTTATTCCTAACTGCCACCTGAGCACTGAGAAAAAAGTTGTAAACTAAATGAAACCGTGCTAACAAATAATAAGCAACTTATCCAATTCAAACTCCTTCTCAGAGTCATTGTTAATTTCACAATTTGTCATATTTTTACCTTGATAGAGCAACGATAGACTGTTTGTCATCAAGATAACAGTTAACATGCAACACCATGCATGTTTTCTAAAGCATGACGTGTGTCTTTTCACATGAACGCGATTTAATGTCCAGTTCATTGTATCTAATCAGCGATCTCAGGATGCCTTTGGGTGATTCTTGTCTTGCTAAATAATTCTCACATTGATAAAGTCAGACATCAAAAGCCATAGCCCGCTACACAACCCTGATCTCACACCAGCCACGCACATGGAAAGTGGCCCCGAAGCCCATTTCTATTTTTTACGCAGTTCTCACATGGTCTAGCGATCAGGATTCCTGTTTTTCACCCAGGCGGCCATGGTTTGACTTCCAGTATGGGAATGGAGGCTCCTCTTTGCTTCCCTCCTCAAACGGCAAGTGCATCTTACTGCGGCAGAAGCTTTTTTTGACAGCTTTCGAGCTACAGAAACATGATAGGCTGAGGTTCTGCCCTTCAGCTTCATCCATTCAATAGTTTAGCTGGTAGAGCGGAGGACTGTAGGAAGATAGTTGAATATCCTTAGGTAACTAGTTCGATTCTGGCTCGAAGGAGGGAGTTTTTCATGCGTCCACCAGTTTTATTGGAACTGGCTTCTCAAAGATAAATCAGAGCTTGATTTCACGGTCCGCCGTCAGAGGGCAAAAGGCCTTTCCCTGACTGGAAATCGAACCCGGGCCGCGGCGGTGAGAGTGCCGAATCCTAAACACTAGACTACCAGGGAAGGGTTGACAGCCTGTTGACTGCCTCTCAATAAAATGAACATAATTAAATAACAATTCAGGCCTTTGGAAAGTCCAAAACAGACAAGACTTGTGAAAGCACAAGACCCAGCAACTGGTGGGCCAGTGGCGCAATGGATAACGCATCTGACTACGGATCAGAAGATTCCAGGTTCGACTCCTGGCTGGCTCGCTCTGCAGTTTTTTTGCATCTCCCTCACTCCACTGCAAACAGCAGACAAGATAGCGTTCCAGACTGTCTTTGTTGTTATTGTTGTTCCTCTGTTTGTTTGTTTTTTTACAGATGTTTTGTAGCCTTATTCCTAACTGCCACCTGAGCACTGAGAAAAAAGTTGTAAACTAAATGAAACCGTGCTAACAAATAATAAGCAACTTATCCAATTCAAACTCCTTCTCAGAGTCATTGTTAATTTCACAATTTGTCATTTTTTTACCTTGATAGAGCAACGATAGACTGTTTGTCCTCAAGATAACAGTTAACATGCAACACCATGCATGTTTTCTAAAGCATGACGTGTGTCTTTTCACATGAACGCGATTTAATGTCCAGTTCATTGTATCTAATCAGCGATCTCAGGATGCCTTTGGGTGATTCTTGTCTTGCTAAATAATTCTCACATTGATAAAGTCAGACATCAAAAGCCATAGCCCGCTACACAACCCTGATCTCACACCAGCCACGCACATGGAAAGTGGCCCCGAAGCCCATTTCTATTTTTTACGCAGTTCTCACATGGTCTAGCGATCAGGATTCCTGTTTTTCACCCAGGCGGCCATGGTTTGACTTCCAGTATGGGAATGGAGGCTCCTCTTTGCTTCCCTCCTCAAACGGCAAGTGCATCTTACTGCGGCAGAAGCTTTTTTTGACAGCTTTCGAGCTACAGAAACATGATAGGCTGAGGTTCTGCCCTTCAGCTTCATCCATTCAATAGTTTAGCTGGTAGAGCGGAGGACTGTAGGAAGATAGTTGAATATCCTTAGGTAACTAGTTCGATTCTGGCTCGAAGGAGGGAGTTTTTCATGCGTCCACCAGTTTTATTGGAACTGGCTTCTCAAAGATAAATCAGAGCTTGATTTCACGGTCCGCCGTCAGAGGGCAAAAGGCCTTTCCCTGACTGGAAATCGAACCGGGCCGCGCGGTGAGAGTGCCGAATCCTAAACACTAGACTACCAGGGAAGGGTTGACAGCCTGTTGACTGCCTCTCAATAAAATGAACATAATTAAATAACAATTCAGGCCTTTGGAAAGTCCAAAACAGACAAGACTTGTGAAAGCACAAACCCAGCAATGGTGGGCCAGTGGCGCAATGGATAAGCATCTGACTACGGATCAGAAGATTCCAGGTTCGACTCCTGGCTGGCTCGCTCTGCAGTTTTTTTGCATCTCCCTCACTCCACTGCAAACAGCAGACAAGATAGCGTTCCAGACTGTCTTTGTTGTTATTGTTGTTCCTCTGTTTGTTTGTTTTTTTACAGATGTTTTGTAGCCTTATTCCTAACTGCCACCTGAGCACTGAGAAAAAGTTGTAAACTAAATGAAACCGTGCTAACAAATAATAAGCAACTTATCCAATTCAAACTCCTTCTCAGAGTCATTGTTAATTTCACAATTTGTCATATTTTTACCTTGATAGAGCAACGATAGACTGTTTGTCTCAAGATAACAGTTAACATGCAACACCATGCATGTTTTCTAAAGCATGACGTGTGTCTTTTCACATGAACGCGATTTAATGTCCAGTTCATTGTATCTAATCAGCGATCTCAGGATCCTTTGGGTGATTCTTGTCTTGCTAAAATTCCATTGATAAAGTCAGACATCAAAAGCCATAGCCCGCTACACAACCCTGATCTCACACCAGCCACGCACATGGAAAGTGGCCCCGAAGCCCATTTCTATTTTTTACGCAGTTCTCACATGGTCTAGCGATCAGGATTCCTGTTTTTCACCCAGGCGGCCATGGTTGACTTCCAGTATGGGAATGGAGGCTCCTCTTTGCTTCCCTCCTCAAACGGCAAGTGCATCTTACTGCGGCAGAAGCTTTTTTTGACAGCTTTCGAGCTACAGAAACATGATAGGCTGAGGTTCTGCCCTTCAGCTTCATCCATTCAATAGTTTAGCTGGTAGAGCGGAGGACTGTAGGAAGATAGTTGAATATCCTTAGGTAACTAGTTCGATTCTGGCTCGAAGGAGGGAGTTTTTCATGCGTCCACCAGTTTTATTGGAACTGGCTTCTCAAAGATAAATCAGAGCTTGATTTCACGGTCCGCCGTCAGAGGGCAAAAGGCCTTTCCCTGACTGGAAATCGAACCCGGGCCGCGGCGGTGAGAGTGCCGAATCCTAAACACTAGACTACCAGGGAAGGGTTGACAGCCTGTTGACTGCCTCTCAATAAAATGAACATAATTAAATAACAATTCAGGCCTTTGGAAAGTCCAAAACAGACAAGACTTGTGAAAGCACAAAACCCAGCAACTGGTGGGCCAGTGGCGCAATGGATAACGCATCTGACTACGGATCAGAAGATTCCAGGTTCGACTCCTGGCTGGCTCGCTCTGCAGTTTTTTTGCATCTCCCTCACTCCACTGCAAACAGCAGACAAGATAGCGTTCCAGACTGTCTTTGTTGTCATTGTTGTTCCTCTGTTTGTTTGTTTTTTTACAGATGTTTTGTAGCCTTATTCCTAACTGCCACCTGAGCACTGAGAAAAATGTTGTAAACTAAATGAAACCGTGCTAACAAATAATAAGCAACTTATCCAATTCAAACTCCTTCTCAGAGTCATTGTTAATTTCACAATTTGTCATATTTTTACCTTGATAGAGCAACGATAGACTGTTTGTCCTCAAGATAACAGTTAACATGCAACACCATGCATGTTTTCTAAAGCATGACGTGTGTCTTTTCACATGAACGCGATTTAATGTCCAGTTCCTTGTATCTAATCAGCGATCTCAGGATCCCTTTGGGTGATTCTTGTCTTGCTAAATTATTCTCACATTGATAAAGTCAGACATCAAAAGCCATAGCCCGCTACACAACCCTGATCTCACACCAGCCACGCACATGGAAAGTGGCCCCGAAGCCCATTTCTGTTTTTTTACGCAGTTCCCATATGGTCTAGCGATCAGGATTCCTGGTTTTCACCCAGGCGGCCATGGTTCGACTTCCAGTATGGGAATGGAGGCTCCTCTTTGCTTCCCTCCTCAAACGGCAAGTGCATCTTACTGCGGCAGAAGCTTTTTTTGACAGCTTTCGAGCTACAGAAACATGATAGGCTGAGGTTCTGCCCTTCAGCTTCATCCATTCAATAGTTTAGCTGGTAGAGCGGAGGACTGTAGGAAGATAGTTGAATATCCTTAGGTAACTAGTTCGATTCTGGCTCGAAGGAGGGAGTTTTTCATGCGTCCACCAGTTTTATTGGAACTGGCTTCTCAAAGATAAATCAGAGCTTGATTTCACGGTCCGCCGTCAGAGGGCAAAAGGCCTTTCCCTGACTGGAAATCGAACCCGGGCCGCGGCGGTGAGAGTGCCGAATCCTAAACACTAGACTACCAGGGAAGGGTTGACAGCCTGTTGACTGCCTCTCAATAAAATGAACATAATTAAATAACAATTCAGGCCTTTGGAAAGTCCAAAACAGACAAGACTTGTGAAAGCACAAGACCCAGCAACTGGTGGGCCAGTGGCGCAATGGATAACGCATCTGACTACGGATCAGAAGATTCCAGGTTCGACTCCTGGCTGGCTCGCTCTGCAGTTTTTTTGCATCTCCCTCACTCCACTGCAAACAGCAGACAAGATAGCGTTCCAGACTGTCTTTGTTGTTATTGTTGTTCCTCTGTTTGTTTGTTTTTTTACAGATGTTTTGTAGCCTTATTCCTAACTGCCACCTGAGCACTGAGAAAAATGTTGTAAACTAAATGAAACCGTGCTAACAAATAATAAGCAACTTATCCAATTCAAACTCCTTCTCAGAGTCATTGTTAATTTCACAATTTGTCATATTTTTACCTTGATAGAGCAACGATAGACTGTTTGTCCTCAAGATAACACTTAACATGCAACACCATGCATGTTTTCTAAAGCATGACGTGTGTCTTTTCACATGAACGCGATTTAATGTCCAGTTCCTTGTATCTAATCAGCGATCTCAGGATCCCTTTAGGTGATTCTTGTCTTGCTAAATTATTCTCACATTGATAAAGTCAGACATCAAAAGCCATAGCCCGCTACACAACCCTGATCTCACACCAGCCACGCACACGGAAAGTGGCCCCGAAGCCCATTTCTGTTTTTTTACGCAGTTCCCATATGGTCTAGCGATCAGGATTCCTGGTTTTCACCCAGGCGGCCATGGTTCGACTTCCAGTATGGGAATGGAGGCTCCTCTTTGCTTCCCTCCTCAAACGGCAAGTGCATCTTACTGCGGCAGAAGCTTTTTTTGACAGCTTTCGAGCTACAGAAACATGATAGGCTGAGGTTCTGCCCTTCAGCTTCATCCATTCAATAGTTTAGCTGGTAGAGCGGAGGACTGTAGGAAGATAGTTGAATATCCTTAGGTTGCTAGTTCGATTCTGGCTCGAAGGAGGGAGTTTTTCATGCGTCCACCAGTTTTATTGGAACTGGCTTCCCAAAGATAAATCAGAGCTTGATTTCACGGTCCGCCGTCAGAGGGCAAAAGGCCTTTCCCTGACTGGAAATCGAACCCGGGCCGCGGCAGTGAGAGTGCCGAATCCTAAACACTAGACTACCAGGGAATGGTTGACAGCCTGTTGACTGCCTCTCAATATAATGAACATAATTAAATAACAATTCAGGCCTTTGGAAAGTCCAAAACAGACAAGACTTGTGAAAGCACAAGACCCAGCAACTGGTGGGCCAGTGGCGCAATGGATAAAGCATCTGACTACGGATCAGAAGATTCCAGGTTCGACTCCTGGCTGGCTCGCTCTGCAGTTTTTTTGCATCTCCCTCACTCCACTGCAAACAGCAGACAAGATAGCGTTCCAGACTGTCTTTGTTGTTATTGTTGTTCCTCTGTTTGTTTGTTTTTTTACAGATGTTTTGTAGCCTTATTCCTAACTGCCACCTGAGCACTGAGAAAAATGTTGTAAACTAAATGAAACCGTGCTAACAAATAATAAGCAACTTATCCAATTCAAACTCCTTCTCAGAGTCATTGTTAATTTCACAATTTGTCATATTTTTACCTTGATAGAGCAACGATAGACTGTTTGTCCTCAAGATAACAGTTAACATGCAACACCATGCATGTTTTCTAAAGCATGACGTGTGTCTTTTCACATGAACGCGATTTAATGTCCAGTTCCTTGTATCTAATCAGCGATCTCAGGATCCCTTTGGGTGATTCTTGTCTTGCTAAATTATTCTCACATTGATAAAGTCAGACATCAAAAGCCATAGCCCGCTACACAACCCTGATCTCACACATGGAAAGTGGCCCAGAAGGCCATTTCTGTTTTTTAAGCAGTTCCCATACGGTCTAGCGATCAGGATTCCTGGTTTTCACCCAGGCGGCCTTGGTTCGACTTCCAGTATGGGAATGGAGGCTCCTCTTTGCTTCCCTCCTCAAACGGCAAGTGCATCTTACTGTGGCAGAAGCTTTTTTTTGACAGCAGTCGAGCTACAGAAACATGATAGGCTGAGGTTCTGCCCTTCAGCTTCATCCATTCAATAGTTTAGCTGGTGGAGCGGAAGACTGTAGGAAGATAGTTAAATATCCTTAGGTTGCTAGTTCGATTCTGGCTCGAAGGAGGGAGTTTTTCATGCGCCCACCAGTTTTTTTGGAACTGGCTTCTCAAAGATAAATCAGAGCTTGATTTCATGGTCCGCCGTCGGAGGGCAAAAGGCCTGTCCCTGACCGGAAATCGAACCCGGGCCGCGGCGGTAAGAGAGACAACAATAGCCATAGCCCGCTACACAACCCTGATCTCACACCGGCCACGCACATGGAAAGTGGCCCAGAAGCCCATTTCTGTTTTTTAAGCAGTTCCCATACGGTCTAGTGATCAGGATTCCTGGTTTTCACCCAGGCAGCCTTTGATCGACTTCCGGTATCAAATCAAATCAAATCACTTTTATTGTCACATCACCACAGCACAAGTGCCTTGGTGAGTGAAATTCTTACGAGCGTGCTCCAGACAGTGCAAAAAAACAAAACAACAATTTACATATGGACAGTACATATTTACAGACTGTACAGAAGACAATGTGCAAAATACACATACATATACTCAGTACATACAGTGTACTATAAAGACATACTTCGTTACCAATGCACCAATACACATTATACACCGTATTTACACGTCTGCATTATGTCCACATCTATGCATAGTAATATGTGAAGGTGTAACAGATTATAATTTACAGTAGATTGGTTGTGCAACAGATAGTTGTGCAAAGGTGCAACAGATTATGCATATGCAATGTTGTGGGTGTGCTTGTATGGTGTCCAGTGATAGCAGATGTGTTAGTGCAGTGTGTGCGTGTAGTCCAGTTGAACTGTGTTAAAGTGCAGTGCATGGCATGTTGTGTGAGTGGGAGTGTGATGTAGGGTGAATTAGTTCTGACTGTTCATTAGCCTGATAGCCTGAGGGAAAAAAGCTATCCCTCAGTCGGCTAGTGCTGGATCGGCTGCTGCGGAAACGTCGCCCTGAGGGCAGCAGAGAGAGCAGACTGTGGGACGGGTGGCTGGAGTCTTTGATAATCCTCCGGGCTTTCCTTGTACACCGCCTGGTGTAGATGTCCTGGAGGGAGGGAAGCTCACCTTCAACAATGTGGCGGGCAGTTCGCACGACCCTTTGCAGAGCCCTGCGGTTGCCAGCGGTGCTGTTTCCAAACCAGGCGGTGATGCAGCCGGTCAGGATGCTCTCTACAGTGCAGGTGTAGAAGGATCTGAGGATTCTGGGGCTCGTTCCAAACTTCCTCAGCCGTCTCAGGAAGAAGAGGCGCTGATGTGCCTTCTTCAGCACTGCATCTGTGTGAGCAGACCATGTGAGATCCTCGGTGATGTGAACGCCGAGGAACTTAAAGCTGTTAACCCGCTCCACAGGTGTCTTGTCGATGGTGATGGGTGTGTGTTCTCTGCTCTGTCTCCTGTAATCCACCACCAGCTCCTTGGTCTTGTTGATGTTGAGTGAGAGGTGGTTCTCCTGACACCATTTTGTCAGGGTACTCACCTCCTCTCTGTAGGCCGTCTCATCGTTGTCGGTGATCAGGCCTATCACCGTTGTGTCGTCTGCAAATTTGACGATGACGTTGGAACTGTGTGTTGCTGTACAGTCGTGTGTATACAGGGAGTACAGGAGTGGGCTGAGGATGCAGCCCTGTGGAGCACCAGTGTTGAGGATCAGGGGAGATGAGGTGTTGTTGCCCATTCTGACCACCTGACTTCATGGAATGAACAAGTTGGCGACATTTTGCCAGATCTATCTTTTTCCATTCTTCAAGAATGACCTCTTTTAGAGATTGGATGCTGGATGGAGAGTGATGCTCAACTTGTCTCTTCAGAATTCCCCATAGGTGTTCGATTGGGTTCAGGTCAGGAGACATACTTGGCTACTGAATCACTTTCACTCTGTTCTCCTTCAGAAATCCAACAGTGGCCTTAGATGTGTGTTTAGGATCATTGTCATGTTGGAAAAGTGCACGACGACTAAGGGCACGAAGTGATGGTAGCATCTTCTCTTTCAGTATAGAGCAGTACATTTGTGAATTCATGATGCCATCAATGAAATGCAGCTCCCCGATACCAGCAGTATTCATGCAGCCCCACATAAGGACACTGCCACCACCATGTTTCACTGTAGGCACCATGCATTTTTCTTTGTATTCCTCACCTTTGCGATGCCATAAAGTTTTGAAGCCATCAGTTCCAAAAACATTTATCTTGGTCTCATCACTCCAGAGTATAGAGTCCCAGTAGTCTTCATCTTTGTTAGCATGGGCCCTGGCAAATTCTAGGCAGGCTTTTTAGTGCCTGGGCTTTAGGAGAGGCTTCTTTCGTGGACGGCACCCATGCATGCCATTTTGCAGTGTATGCCGTATTGTGTCACGGGAAATAGTCACCCCAGTTTGGCTTTCTACTTCTTTAGATAACTGCAGTGAACTTGCATGTCGATTTTCTTCAACCCTTCTCATCAGAAGACGCTCCTGACGAGGTGTTAACTTCCATGGACGACCTGGACGTCTCTGTGAGATGGTTGCAGTTCCATCTTTTTAAATGTTTGTACCACTTTTGCTACAGTATTCTGACTGATAAGTAAAGCTTTGCTGATCTTCTTGTAGCCTTCACCTTTCTTGTGTAAAGAAATTATTTTCTTTCTTTCTTGTGACATTTCTCTTCCATGTGGTGCCATTGCTGACAGCATGAAATGGGAAGGGGTTTTCTTTAAGTAACACCCTTTTATAGTCAACTGTCACCTGTGTAATGAATTATTAGACTCACCTGTGGTTGAATTCTTGTTAAATTAGACATTTGTAGTCTAAAGTTTAACTTTGCTCCAGAGACTTTCAGTGGGGTGTACTCATTTTTGCATCACCCTAATTTGAGTAAAACTGAAAATTTTGTTCTCTAAGTTATATTATTAACCTTACTTTCATGTTATAAGTTAAACAGATGTTATATAAAACTTAGTCTTGTCAACATTTTGGAAAATGTTTTGGTGTTCATTGAGATATTGTTTAAAATGTTACTTTTCAAAGGGGGTGTACTCATTTACGCTGCGCACTGTATATATATATATATATATATATATATATAATATTTCATAGAAGTAGAACCCTAGGTACTACTTGGATTTGGCTTGTTTTCATGCAATTGACTACCAGCTACTTGTTTCGTAATTCTATGCTAATGTTCTATAACTGTGTCATTACATTTGTATGTCCTCTCCTCAGTTGAAAATAATAGCTGACTGAATCTGTGCATTTTTATTCTTAGGATGGAGATGTAATGCCATGCACACACAAATATACATATTAGAGGGGGCCTCGAGGTGGAACATGAGCCGGGCAAAAGAAGCTATATTTGTGGAGGGGGCCTCAACCCTCAGGACATTTGATGTCTGCTTCATGTCTCATTTAAACAACATGAGCCAACGGGTCCTTGGTTGGGCTTTGATGCCAGAATTCAACCCTCCAGGGGAACACACTGGTAATATATATCTCAGGGCAATGCTGAGCATTGGAGTATACCTCTCTCTCCTGTGTTTGTGTGTGTGTGTGTCCTCTCCCCATTAACAATATGTAAAACAATATTGCAGGGGAGCGCATTGCAGTGGAGTATTAATTGGCCCAGTCCAATAGAGGCGACCAGTTGATTGCAAACCACAGTGACATGCCTGAAGTCCCCCCAGAGGAGCCCGAAGATTATAGTGCAATTGACACGACTGTGTGCCATGCAGCTGACCTTAGGGCTGATGACTCTGACCCTCCAGTAGCTGTCGCAGAGGCCCAGGTGACCGGTCAGGTGGCACTGGACCCAAATCCCCTGATGAGGAGGTCACTGAGGAAGAGGAGGATGACACTGCAAGTCCTAGCACATCAGGACAGGTAATGTTGCTATCCTGTACCATCTTTTACTTTTTAAATAAATATATATTGTGCAGTGCAAATAACTTATTGTCAACCTTTGTAAAGTTTGAATGTAAGTAATGAATGTACGATGCAAAATAATTACTACAACACCGTATATATTTATTGGACTGTGGTTGTATTTTTTGTATCAATTGTCAGAGTGCACAGTGTGATTCCAGAGGTGTCTTTGGCTGGGAGGCAGTTGATGCCCTGGCAGCCTACCTGGTTTGCCTAAACAGAACGATCACTGCCTTGTCATCACAAGAGGAGGCTGATATAGTCCAGCTGTACATGGCTCTGCATGCCATGGACAAGGTGCCATCAAAATATAGCCAGAAAGTGAAGAAGAAGACTTTGCCAGGACCTTGGAGAGCATCCAGGAAGCGGAGTGGCTCTGCTCCAGGACAGCAGGCAGCAGAGAGGTAATTTGACTATTTGGAGCTTCACTAGTGTTTAACCTAGTATACAGTCCAGATTATATCATCCCTTCTTTTCCATAGACTGTTCATGACTCATGGGCAGGCGGCTCATGACCCTGAAGTCCATAGGGTCTGTGAATGTGTTTGCATACGGCTTTTGAAAGAGTTTCAGCAAGCAAGGAACAGGCCCAAGGACACACAAGGAAAAACTCTACCAATTCTACAATCTATTGTGGTGGTATACAGCCACTTGAAACAGCTGCTGGAGGACAGCAGAGTTGTTCTAGGACAGACTAGCTTGGCTTTGGTCCCAATAAACACCACTACTGTCTCCTCGTGGTGAGTATTCTTTTATGCAATACTTTTATACAATCACAGTACTATATCAAGATTGTAACTTATAAAACATTCCTGTACATGCTTCTTTTAAAAAGTATACTAAGGAAAGACAATGGGCTTTAATAAATTAAAATAAATAATTTAAGATGAAGAATGTTTCTCTTGCAGGCTACTAAGAAGACAGAAACGTGTGGACAGAGACATGCTGCTGCAGGGTACTGAACTGCCCAAACAATTATATTTGGCCAAGGAGTCACTTCCTGAAGTGCGCACACTTCCAGCTGCTCCTGCACAGCATGGGCATGAGGCCATGGTATTCGAGGAGCCAGCAAATCGAGAGGGAGAGGCCTTTATTCGTAAGCGTACCTCCAACAGGTGCCCACTGCCCACCCCTCCTCTTGGAGCTTACTCTGCATTTCCCATATACCCACCAGCACCACACTTTGCATTCCCGCCTGGGTCCTACCCACCCTTTCCCAGCTACCCACCATGTCTAACAGGGCCTCAGTCTACCCAGTTTATGCCCCCTCCCCAATTCCAGCCACCTCCCCAATTCCAGTGTAATGCAATTTTAAATGAAGCTATTATTTCAGCTCCGGGAATTATTTGTTAAAGATTCAATATTGCTTGATTAAAGTAATATTAATATTTAACTTACAATTTATACTGTATTAAGTGGTCGTCCAGCGATCACTAAACAGTATATTCTATTAATCTCGTTTCTCTGTATTTCGTGGCCACGGTAACAATAAAACGATATTAATAATCTCTCAAATTCGAACTAGGTAACGTTATCTTTGTGGCAAGAAGGATAAAATACTTAAAATCACATTCCAGAGACAATTCTTTATAAAATGAAACAAGGTTTATTTACAATACTAATATTCTAACATACATAATAACACACAAACATACACACATGCATACGGGAGTTTTGAGGTTAAGGTTGATAGAATAGCACTCTTTCCTATTTTAACACTTAAACCAACCAGAAAAGATCACGACAAATGCCTAGGCTTTGTTACTGCGGTCAGATCAATTTACTAGTTCAGTCAGAAATAGAGATTCTGTTGTGAATACTTGCTTTCTGTTGGTTAAGCAGGCTGTTGCTTTGGTTTCGTTTCCCGCGTGAGTTCAACGTGTTGCTTCGGTCCTTTGTTTCGAAACCACGTGGGTTGGTTCGTGTTTCTCCGGTGGCTCTCGTTTGGAAACACGTGATATATCTGGAAGCTGCTGCGTGACGTCACGGGGAAAGCTCTTCTCTCATCTGCGGTCGTCGAGTTCGTTGTTCTGTGATGTTACGGCCCTTCTATCCTTTGAATTCGACTAGATGGTTGGTTTAGTCGGTGTCAAGGCCAGAGTCCAGCGGACTGGCTTCCAGGTCGTCCTTGCACTGAAAACGATGAAGGGTAGGAGTAACAGCAAGAGAGCACAAGAGAGCGAGTTGCACACTGGCGCTTTGTTTTAAACAGTCCGATTTGGACACCGCCCACAGGCGGCTGGTCGAATCAGAGTGTCTGTATGGGGCGGAGCCCCGCCCATGTCCATGGTTTCTGATGATTTCGGCTTGTGTTATCTGATATTTCATTAATTCCGTGAAAGATATACCCAGGTCTTTATATCTGTTGTAACATACATTATGATGCCAAAGTTTAACGGTCATCCACACCACTTATGACTTACGATGCCAGCTTCTTTTAGAGACTAAACATCGCATTTGGCACAACCTACACATTACAGTTTATGCAGTTTAAGGCATGATTAAAAATCACCCACATTGTCCTAAATAATTCACATTCAAAATAATCACATCAAGCCTATGAAAGGCCGAGTACAACATTAATATCCATTAGGGCTGTAACGATACGCGATATGAAACCGAAATCGCGACACTCAGATCCACGATCCTGTGTCGTGGTGTGATAAGGGAGAATCGCGACACACCCCGTGACTACCTTTCCAATCATGTGACGCCTGCCTGCAAAAGTTGAGCTAGTTGCACACAGATTTTCCCCTCAAGGACATCGCGTGCGTGCTCCTTGCCCAAACAAAAGACGCAAAGATTGTGTGTGTCATCGCAAATAACGAGGACACAGATCCACACACTTATTGAACGCCTTGCTAGTGCTCGCCATGATAATAAAGGAAAACTGTATTCCTACCAGAATGCACGTTTCTTCAAACAGACCAGTCAGTGAAGACGAAGATGACGTATTCTCCTGGCGGTCCTTCGCGCCGGTAGTGCAATAAAATATGACATTAATCTTATTTATTTGAGAAAGATAAACTAATCAAACTGGCGCTGGCCGCTTGGTATTTAAAAAAACAAAAACTTGAATTTAACAAACATAAAATGTTCCAATCATATTTCTGAATTAAATTAATAAAGAAACTAAACAAATTAATGACCACTTTGCTATTAAAAACCAAACGGAACTATTTTAATGGCCGCAAAAACAGATTTATAATGTTGGGGAGAGATAGAGAAAGACACGGGCTCTGGTCGGACTCGGGCGGCGAATTCTGATAAACTGCAGGGATCTATATTCATTCCCTAGTTCAATTAAAAGTTCTCCGGACTAATTGTGAACAGATTGCACTCCCGTCTTCTTCCCGAGCATGTGAACATGTTCATTTAATATATGAAATAAGTTATTGTTATAAAGACAGACGTTAAAATAATGTTCACATAATAAGCGCCGTCATTCAGGCTGTTCACAAGAGAGGTCTGCTTCCCTTTCGGGTTTCGGGCCGCGTTAATATTTAATGGATAGCTTCGGGCTCGAGTTTGTAGCTAAACCAAAACTATATGCAGGCTACGCTGCTTTCATAGACGCACGCGCACACACATTATTGCACAGATATCAGAGATCGCGCAGCGCACAAACAGCACGGGAACTTTTACTTAGTAAAATAGCTTCGATAGCCTACTGACTCGCAACATTATATTTATCTGCAATGAGGAGGTAAAATCGTTTTTTAAAGTAACTAAGCCTCATTGCTTGTAGAGAGAGACGCGCAGATGCAGGTGCACATGTACGCGCAACTTTCATACCTCTCTCTCTAACTCTCGCTAATTCAAATAAATGATTTGCTCATCAATAACCTATATGAAATAGGTTATTGTTATGACAGACGATAAAATTAATGTTCACATAATAAGTGCCGTCATTCAGGTTGTTCAAAATATGTTTTAGCGAGTAATGTTTTAAGAATGATATTCTGTTTAGCGTAATACGTTTTAAGCCTAATATTCATTAATTAATTAATCAAACGGTTACGTTTTTTTTTATGAATGTTCATGCTCATTTTTAAAATATAAATGTCCTAACCTTATGAGCAGTTGATAATCGACGGACTGTTCTGTTAATAAATGCCTCATTCGGTTATGTTATATTAATATGTTTCAGCAATCATAAGTTATGACCATTAATTGTCTCAGGTTAAGATAGACTATTCTCTAATTAATAAAACTGTTATCTTACAGATTAAAAGCCTGAATAGTTTCTCTCCTTCTCTCTCTCTGTGTATGTGTGTGTGCATGGGTGGGTGGGTACATGCACAGGAGGGGTGCGATTTTCGAGTAATCGAATAATACCAAGCAATTATCAAATATTACTTTTGCTTAAAATGCACATCCCTACTATTTATATTGTTAATAATTTGCATAGTTAATCTTGTTCTTTGGTGTTCAGTTTATAAAGATTTTTCAAATGTTATTTAATAAAAAAATATTGTTTTAAAAATCTTTTTCTTTTTCCCCACGAAAAAATCGTGATACGAACCGAATCGTGGGTCAAAAATCGTGATACGAACCGAATCGTGGGTTTGGTGTATCGTTACAGCCCTAATATCCATATATTTCTTGTGTGGATATTTTTAATGGTCATGAGTAAAAAGTCAGGAATCCTCTATGTAGATCGCGTTCCTTTGTCTGTCTGATGAACAAGGAAGAAATTGCGCGCTTTTGCGCTGATGCAGAGGAGGGGCTTTAGAGAGATGCTGATTCTTTAGCTGGCCCCTGGTGACCTGTAGAGATAGTTGAATTCCTGTCGACATATGTTACACCAGCCACCTCCCCAGTTCCAGCCTCCTCCCCAATTCCTGCCGTAACCCCAGTTCCAGCCATCTGATAACCTACCACTACAAACCTGTCCCTCTATTCATCCCAGGCAGCGCACATGGAGAAGGCAGAAAGCTGCCCAAGAGGATGAGGAGCGAGTGTCTAGGGGTGAACAACCACAGAAACAGCTAGCAAAGGATATATATCACTATATCAGCAAGCAGTGTGGGCTGGCAAAAAATAAGACAACTGGCCACACTCAGATTAAGGGCCGGTGGTATTGTCCAGCCTCAGGACTCTCTGTTACACAGTGGAGGGAGAATGTACAGGGAGGTATTTGAATGTTTTTATTTTTATTGGTGTATATAGTATTTATGGTAGTTAGGTTTTAATATAGTTGTTTGTTTGTTTTTTTAGTTTTCATTTTTTATGTGTGTTTGCTGTGCTGTGTGTGTTGTGCTGTGAACATTTTGTTTTTTAATTGCTGTTTTGCAGTGCTTAATTTGCAGTGTTTATAAAAAAGAAAGGTACACAAAAAGGCAAAACTCTTGTGGTGTAAGAGTAACACATCCATACTTTGGGTGGAAGATTCCAGGTGCAAGTCCTGGCAAGAGTGTTTGTCAGCGAGTTGTCAGATCAGTTTTATTTATTTATTTATTAATTGTTTATTATACATTTTTAAGACAAAAATTAAACAAACCCTTTGCTTAAATAATTTGTAAGTGTTTATGAAATGTGATGGATATTTTTTTTATTTCCTTTCTTTCCCCCCTTTCTCCCTCCCTTTTGACAAAAGACCAGGGGCCCCGACTGCTCAGCACCATTTGTTGATTTGCCTTGTCTGACACGCTCAATTCGGATCCTTTAGCGCTCTACTAATGAGCTGTATTGTTGAACAGTGTGAAAAAAAATCACGCTGTATTAGTGTGCGCATGCCCAGTAGCACCATACGTATTCATTCTTGCCTTTTCATGTCTGCCGCCCGCCCACATCTGCACAACCCATTTTAGGACACGTCACAGTGAGCTTTAACTGCCCTGGAGCCTATTGAGAGCAGCAGAAAAATAATCACCTTTATGCTTGAGAACAAGCACACCGCCTCCCATTGAAAGAGTACCAAAAACATGCAAATGTAAGAAACAAAAGCAAGCATACTTTTCACAACCAGATGTTTGGCCTTCGAAGAAGCCTGCAAAAATTGCCAAAGCTGACTGTATTTCAAGTCATCCAGGCGGGGTATTGGGTAAAGTTTTCAACCAGCAAAGATCACGCCTCGGGAGAACCTCATAGACTACAATATTGCCTCTGCGAAAGAATGATAGTGAGGGTCGCGACCTCACCCGTGCATCTATGTGGACGTGGACCGACAGGGTGGTAACATGCTTCAAACTGCCCTGCAATCAGCCTTCTGGCTAGGGGGCCACACGGGCCATTTTTAAGGGACGCACCATTGCCAGGATTTATAAATTACCTAAAATATAAAAATATAACTTTGGTGTCATACAACAAACGAAACAAACTCATGCGCATATTTGCAGTGCTTTGATCGTTCTCAACTTCTTAAGCGCAACGATTGGTTGACTATGTAAAATACCTGCATGTTATTGTTCAAACGTCTTTGGATGTTTTAGAAAATATGCAAATCCTGGCCAGGATGTGTCCGGTATGAATTGCACAAATGACCACACTACTTCTGGCACGGGTCGCTGCGTGGTGTGTTTAATTAAGAAAGCGAGTACACTGGTAACATATTCTGAGGGAGGTCCAGTGCCAGCTGTGTTACCTTTTATTAGGCTCTGGCGTTCTCTTCGTATTCTTTCCTGCAACACAGAAACAGCGCATAAAATAAGTCCAAGCATATCTCCCTCTTTCAACAGCATTGCGAGCCCCCTAACCCAGAGAACCCAGTGCTCCTCAGTCCAAAGGTTACCTCTTGCATACACTCTCCCATTTAAATAACGTTACGAGGAACCGTCTTCTCCGTCATGTTATCGAGTTCGGCTGAAAAGCACCATTGCACAACATGGCACGAGACGAGGTGGCCGAGTGGTTAAGGCGATGGACTGCTAATCCATTGTGCTCTGCACGCGTGGGTTCGAATCCCATCCTCGTCGATTGATGTGATTCGCAGTGGTTTTTAACAAAGGACCCGGGGCCCCAACAGCTCAGCGCCATTTGTTGATTTGCCTTGTCTGACACACTCAATTCGGATCCTTTAGCGCTCTACTAATGAGCTGTATTGTTGAACAGTGTGAAAAAAATCACGCTGTATTAGTGTGCGCATGCCCAGTAGCACCATACGTATTCATTCTTGCCTTTTCATGTCTGCCGCCCGCCCACATCTGCACAACCCATTTTAGGACACTTCACAGTGAGCTTTAACTGCCCTGGAGCCTATTG
>JAPDDL010001086.1:0-22593 GCA_027422435.1 Schizopygopsis pylzovi | reverse complement strand
CCAAGCTCACCACTCATTCCTCAACTAAACAAACAGCCCAAATTATTGATAAAGTCCACAATAAACCATGACAACATGCAGAAGCTCATAAACACAGAGGCTACAGGAGCGATGTATATGGATGTGCATGTGTGTGTTTTGGCAAAGCGAGTGATTAGTTTACAGTGGCTGGAGCACAGAGGAGAGGGTCATCCATCATTCCCCAGACAAAAGTGTCAAGCCCGCTGCACAATAAGAGAAAGAAAGAGTGAGGGAGATAAAGAATTATGAAACATAAGGCCAAACAGATGGAAATGTGAATGATGGATGTCGAGAAAACAAGAGAAGGAAAGATATTCCTGAGTTAGCAAAGAAATACATATGAATGAGGAAAGACTAGAAGAGCAAAGATGGAGAGAAAGCAGAGAGGAGGAATACACTCAATCTAGGCATCGGAGAATATGAGCGAGAGAGGGCCAAACTAATAATTTAAACGATAATGATGTGAAGTTGGGTGAGGTACAGGGAAAAGTGGAGAGAGGAAAGTAAAAAAAAAATATGGAATGGGTGTTTTTTTCAACTTCAGGCACTTTAATATCCCAGGGGTGGATTTTTAACAGATTTCAACTTTTAGTTTTTCTTTTTTTCTTTTATGGAGGTCACATTAAATCTGTCTTGGAAACTTTTTACTATGCTTTTATTTATTTATTGTTTTATTTGAAATGCCTTTTAAATACAGATTTTATTGTTTATCATGCTTCCAGATAGGGCTGTAGTCAAGTCCACCTTTGTCGAGTCCAAGACAAGTCCAAGTCCAAAGAGGTTCGAGTCCGAGTCAAGACCGAGTCCAAAGTGGTTCGAGTCCGAGTCAAGACCGAGTCCAAAGAGGTTCGAGTCCAAGTCAAGTCCAAGTCCAAATGAGACGGTCAAAACAGAGAAAGAAAAAAATTATCTTCTTCAAAACCACATACTTAATTATTGATAATTGATGTGATACGAGAGACGGCATATCTTCTATTCTAATATAATAATTTTGCATTATTGTTTGTAATGATCTAAAAGCATGTGCAGCAACACTGTAGGGTCAAATTAGGCTATTTTATTTCTCCTCCTGAGACCCAGCTTTGGAGTTTTTGCCTCTGTAGTGAACATTCTATTTTAGTGAATTTCTCTGAGACCTCACATCTCACAGTTATAAGCCTGGATGTCCTGTACAGATCACATTCAGGGCTTTATAGAAATACTAAATCTTTTTTATACACTCTCATACGTGTTTAAAGATGGCTATATTTAATTTAGTGAAAAATTGTACATCCATATGGAAATATGATTATATTCTGTAATGTCTTTTACATCTGAACAATTTTCAGATTGTTTATCATAAAGCAACATCTCAGGAAAATGTTTATGGGTTTTCAAATTCAAATATGACTTCCTGTTATGAAACAGGACATCATTTCATACATGTTCAATGTAGAGGACACCAGGACTTAAAGCATGTTTATTATGCATTTTGGGAGACAAAAATTGAATAGGGAAATAAATTATATATCAGTTTGCTTATGAAATATTATATATTATTATGAAAATCTGGCCATGTATTACTCCCATTATGAAAATTATTTTTAAACATTATGTCCCAACAGCAACACATTAATAAGTAAATTAGATACAGTGTATAGGTACACTGTGTTTAATGGGAAACCAGTTTAGGGAATTTTTTACACACATATTGCATAAAACAAAATGGTATATCAAATAATTTTGTTATACATTTTAAAACATAGTTGAGAATCATCCTTAAACAAAGTTTAGTATAAAAAAATCCTGAAACCTAAAAATGTATTTGGTGATTTAAAAAAAGTTCCATTGATTTTGCCGTTTTGATGTCTATTCATGCCATTTAATTTTAGTCCTTGTGTCCTCTACAGAGGACATATAATCAAATATGAATAAAATACAAAGTTTTTCAAAAATGATTTTTTTTTTCTTATGGTCTAAACAATGTAATGACATGAAAACTTTTTTTTTGTTTAGGGGGGGCGTCTCAGGAGGATATTTTAGGTTTAGCAATTTCACTAATATTTGACCAATTCTCGATTTTGTAAGATTTTATCTAGTCAACTTGAAAATGTAACTACAACATGATTCAAGCAACTTTCTCTTTATTAACCCTCTAGTTAAAGAAAAGTATATTCTAAGTGCACCACACATGACGTTGTCTTCATGATGTAAATGTTAAACAAATCACTAAATACCTTTGCAGAAAAGATGAACTACAACTACATCTTGTACAAACTTATATTATGCATATTAGGCTATATGTTCTGAAATAATACAAGACAAATGCTCCAAAAAAACTGAAGATATAACACCTAGAGTGCTATTATTAACTATAAAGGCTCTGTAAAACAACGAACAGCAGTTTTCAGCCTGTCACCGGGATGCAAACCTGAAATATCAGATATACAGTAGTAGTTCTTCACAGGTTTTGTATTCGATTACGCTGCTGTTCCGTTGTTTTTTCTATGTAAACAACGCGTTTGACTGTTGCGCTCGCGTCTCTTGCAGCGTATCGTGCATGAAACGGCTTTCTAAAAACACGGTGCTCTAGTTATTAAAAGATGTTTAACTCACATCTTCTTGTATTTTTCCTATTCCACAACACAAAAACACACTCTGTGTGAATGGCACCTAGAGAGCATCACACGTGAGCGGTTAAGCACGTGCACCGACATGTTGGATTGTTCTTTTCTCTTTACTGTTATTATCAAAGTGTCTAATTCTAGCGTTTGGTAATATTTCTATTCAAAATCGCGATTCCTCGATTTATAAAAAATCTAATTGTGGCAAAACATTAAATTCGAATTAATCGATAAAATCTGATAAATCGCCCAGCCATTGGTTTGCTTATTTTTTACTTTATTTAAATTTTTGTGTAATTTATTTATTTTATTTTACATCCAGTTGTATTCCGTGCCTCCAGGCTTTATTCGTTTTGCTCTTATTCGTTCTTTTTCTCATTCATTTGGTGCCACGGCTCATGATGATTGTCAGTTTTTTTTACATTTAAACATTTTGCAAGTTTGTAATTTTATATTAGGCTTATAGCATGGTAATGGTGTATTTTTATTCGTTTTGTTAATTAAAGTCCCATGTTTATTGCAGAATATGTGTCGTTGTAAGTTATAGATAAGCAATTGACCTGAAATGAAAGTGAAAGCAAATTGTGCACGGGCATTAATAAGGTATTTAAAAGCGAAGGAAAATGAGAGGGAAAACTCCAACGAACTTTGTAAAACCAAACTCTATTATGCAACTTGCCGACAGCGTGTCTGTGGCCAAAATAAAGATTATTTATGCCTCCAGGCAGCGCGCACACTCAGAGCCAAGCGCACACTATATGACGCAGCTGTGCATTTAACAGGCGACCAATGACAAGGCCCGTTCTAGATGGAGTTAAACCAATGGCAATTACATTACCCATTTGCGGAACAAGCGAGCCAGATTAATGGTTTTGTTTTGAAAGAGAAAAAAAAGCATATATTGCTGGACTTGGTCGAGACCAACTTGAACATTTGGCGAGTCCGATGACCAAGTCCGAGACAAGTCCGAGTCCAAATACCAACGAGTCCAAGACAAGTCCGAGACGATAGAAAAACGTCTCGAGTCCGGACTCGAGTCCGGTCAGTACTACAGCCCTACTTCCAGATACAGAAGCTTAATTTAAAAATATGAAAATCCAAAATAAAATAAAACAGCAGCTATTTGCACTAAGTGTAAATAGTGATAGATGCAATTTACACTAAGTGAAAATAGTATATTTTCTTAGCAATAGATGGTATTTACACTAAGTGCAAATAGCTATAGTTTCTATTTACACTATGATATAACAGCAGGATTTCCTGCTATTTATACTACTTATTAGAAAAAGTGGCAATTATCTGCACTTCAGTATTGTAGTACATTATAAAACAGTACACAATAATAACGTATATTGAGTGTAAATTATTGTTTTAATTCAATTCATTAAATGGATGCCACCATACTGGGACAATAAAGCCCTCCCTACACCCACCCAAACCCTAGCCGATAATTAATTTTAAACGTTTTGATTATTTCCTTAATTTTTATAAAAAATAAATGCCTTTCCAATGTGAAATGAGATTTGAAAAGGGAGAAAAAAGTTAGCCAAAAGGCGGATTCGAACTTGGGTCGGTCACATCAAAAAGTACAGATTGACTTGCCCAATCACACACTGGTGGCCGGAGTTGGTGTAAATAACATCTGCCAACAAGGCGGGCTATTTGCACATAGTAAAATAAAATGTTACTGTAAATTATGAAAAATATTGAATGATTAAATGAACGAATGATGAATGAATGATACGGTACATGAATACCAAATAGAGAAGAAAAAACATAATCAGTAGAAAGCTTGAGATAATATCTGATACATGTGACATGTATACTATATATTCAAACTAGCAAGCTAAATATCAGTATTTTTAGTAAAGCAGTAATTGTGTCAAACTACACAATTGTGTATAGTATTATATGAAGTTAAAAATACATTTTAAGTAAATTTTTTATCGAAATATGAAACTTCTCCCTAAAATATATTTTTTTCTCTGTGGCTTAACTTGCACTGATTAGCTGTTCACCACAAGAATATTGATGTATGGTAACAAAGTAAATAGGGTAAATTTTGGTTTCATGCATACTTTAATTGTGTGTAGTTAGGATACATGAAAAGCCTCAGCAAGACAAATGAGTCCAAATGAGTTACTAAAATGTTTAAAATATCATTTCCTCCACAGAATACTATTAAACTTCATAAACTGTGCTTTATTACAGATGTGACTGAAATTACAATGCGGTGTAAATGTTTATGACGGTTCAGCAAAAAAAACAAACAAAAAAAAAACAAAGAAGACAGAAATCACAGAATTCCACTGTGGGACGTTGAAATGTATGTTCTTAGGGATTTTATTTTCTAGTCCACAGGGTCAAGTGTCCACACTGGAATAAACACCCGGATAAAAGGAAAAAAAAAGAGGGGGCGTTGATTGGAGGAAGGCTGGGCTGGCCAGCAGCGGGTGGTCAGATAGAGGGGGCATTAACCCGGCAGCGCCGGTCTGCCAACCAAACCCTCCATCACAGCTGTCCTGCCTGGCACTGTGCCACTCTGAGAGGAGGAGACAGAAATAAGGGAAAGAGGGTGAAAATGAGAGAACAAAAAGAACAAGAGTGGGAGAAACATTATGCTATTGTTGGTCATTGTGTCACGGGTGGCAAGGCACTAGAAAAAGAACAGCAGCTAATCTTTCCAAGCATATGGACGCTAGCAGGACAGACAGAGGGACGAATAAAAGAGAGCATGATAGAGAAAGAGAGAGATGAGAGAGAAAACAACAGACAGCTTCAAATCTGGGCAGCTGGTCAGTGAGTCTGGGGTGAATATGTTTACTCAAATACAAAATGGGCTTTTAGGGCAATGACAATAGGGCAGGAGTCTAGCCATGAAACACTCTGGGATAATCCGTATTGACTGAACGCTACCAGAGAAACCTAACTGAGTGGCACTTTCACGTTTAATGGGTGATCTTATTACACACACACACACACACACACACACACACACACCCACAAAAAGGCCAGAAGGGTGGATGTTGGAGGTCTTTGGCCGGACCCTAAACACACATAAAACTCACCACTGCAAATGTAACGGATGTATGCCAGTAAGGGCTGTGTGTAAACCTCACTCCCCTGACCTCAAAAGAGGCGCTCTAGCGACTAGAGGCTGTAGCCTTTGGCGTTACTTGTTAGAGCGCCCGCCTCCTGCGTGGGAATCCCGGGTTCGAGACCCGCTCGGCACTAGATACGAGTTCGGACGGTGCGGACCCGGGAGGGGGTGTTACATTGGTGCCGTGACCCGGACGGGAGTGAGGTTTAGGGGGGGTGAGTGTAACGGATGTATGCCAGTAAAGGCTGTGTGTAAACCTCACTCCCCTGACCTCAAAAGAGGCGCTCTAGCGACTGACGCTAGAGGCTGTAGCCTTTGGCGTTCCTTGTTAGAGCGCCCGCCTCCCGCGCCGGAGTCCTGGGTTCGCGACCCGCTCGGTGAGTTGGTGCGGACCCGTGTCGGGGGGGTTACACAAACATCACTGCTATTATATTCTCATACTTGACTTACACCTTACAATTAATTAAATATAAAATACAATATAAAATATTAATAAAAATCTGATCTCCTACACCTCCACCACAATGCATCCGTGAATCACTGGCATTGCTCAGAGCTCTGAATCGACTCTTGACTTTTCGATCAAAGGATGATTAATATGCATCTGGAGTAGAAAAGCATAAACAATTGTGCCCACCGTGACCTGTCTCACTCCCTGATGTTTGTCTGTGTCACTGTTTGTTTGTCTCTTTTTATTCCTTTAGTTTTTGCAAACCAAAGCCCCATCTGCTGGATCATCAACACGCTTGAGTATTTTAATTCATATCTTCAGATACCATCTGCCCAACACCCCCTTCCCCTCAAAGCACACACACCCTGAATATGATCTCAGCCCAGCGAGCATCACCTGTCTCCTCTGTTTAGGGTTGGATACTTGTTACACTCTAACATCTGCCATTCTCTAGACTGCAGCTCTCAGTGCAGCCCTCTGACGTCAAACCACCAGCCCAGAATTCAGGAAAAACTTATTTAGGAACTCTTTCATTAGCACTAGGGATGGGTATCGTTAAGGTTTTAACGGTATTACTACTCTTATCGATAATGCTTATCGATCCGGTACTTTAACGGTATTCTTATCGGTACTTTTTGTTATTTATATATATACATATATACATACACATATATGTATGAAATATATATTTCTATGATAGATTAGCAGCTTAATTAACATGGCTTTATATTCTGAAATGTTAAATAAATATTTCATTAAATAAATATAAAACATCAATTTGTAAATGCACCAGTGTGCAGGCATTTTTAGTGTTTTATATACATACGATAAGATAGAGTAAGAACATGAACAAAGAAACAAAGTTAAATAAATTGACAAATATACAATTTTTCATACCATAAAACAAATGTACAAATGTAAAAAAATAAAAATAACACAGTGCTTTCATTTATCTATGATGGTCTACTAACATTAATGTTCAGGTAAGTAATAGCTACAAAATAAATCTAAAAGTGATCAAATATAAATGAACACTGCATAGTTTTCACTGTATATATTGATAGATTAATGCTTATTAAAGCTATTACTTTATTCAGATTAAGAGCTGTGAGTGATTTTGTCTTTGTATTTTGTTCTTTGATTAACATTGAAGAAGCTCCAATCTGTCACTAAGACTAAATATTGACACACAATTTTCTCCCAACTGTTCTCGTTCACTTTAAGATATAAACTGTGTTTTAAGTGAATACTCTCCAAGCCGTCCGTTTTTACATATTGTGTGTGTATTTGATCGTTTGGACGCGCGCGAAGCTCAGAGTGTACTTTGCTTGTCTGTTTTGGAGCGCGCCGCGCACGCGCGCACACACACACACACACACACACACACACTTCAGACGAACAGCATCTCTCGTGCGGATTGTGCTTTCAACATTTTATTATCAAAACATGTCCAGCAATTTAGTAACTGTAAAGACGGCATTTTACAACAATCGACAGACGATTGATCTGATTCTGACGGTAACGCCGGTTTCACACTGCAAGCGTGAGCGGCGCAGAAGCGGTGCGTATGCAGAGCAGGAGCAGCGCGCGCCCATTGCCCTTTCACACCGGTAGCGTTTGCAGCGCGGCTGAACAGCGTCTTTTGTACAGAATGTGTAAATTTGAATCTAATTTTAAATACAATTGGTCTTGATTTATTATTAGAATAGTTTATATTACTGTATTTGTGTTATTTACACTGTACATGTGCATCTGTGTTTATGTGCAGTACGTATTGTAGATAGAAGAAAGGCAATTGCGCTGTATTTGTAACTACGGAGATTACGAAGAAGGATACGACGTAGATTTTGGGTGCCCCCAGGCAACGGAACTGCAAAAAACAATAACTGACCATAGCAGAAATGTTATAGTTATTTTATACATTGTGTTTATATTGAATATGGTCACTATTTTAAAGGTTTGTACTGCAGAAGTTTCTTTTTGCACATATATAGTCCGGTGGCGCTGCTGAGTTCAGTCGCCTGTGAATTAGCTCCGCTCAAAATTGTGTTTTTCTGTGGGGTTTTTTTTCTATTTTTACCTCTCTTTTTATACGTGTAACGTCTGCAATGATTATGTACGACAAGAGAACACTTTTGGACATTGGACAGCGTTACACTAACCTGATCCAGGACACTTTATACACAGATCCAGCGTGGCCATTGGAGATTCTTCGGAGCACCGCAGCTGACAAAGGCCGCCTCAATAATACCAGGAGGCGAAAGAAACACCGCGGGAAACGTGCTGGAATCCGCAACAGACTGAGGAAAAGGGCTCACAGTCCCCCTCTACCAAGTATTTTGCTCGCCAATGTTCAATCCTTGGATAATAAGATGGACGATCTTAGAGCCAGGATTAGTTTCCAACGGGACATTAGAGACTGTAACATCATTTGTTTGACCGAAACATGGCTCACTCCCTCGGTCCCGGACAACGCTGTAACGCCGTCTGACAACTTCTCTGTTTTACGGATGGACAGAACAGCCGAGGCCGGAAAAACCAAAGGTGGTGGAGTGTGTTTCTTCATTAACAAGAAATGGTGTGACCCCAGGAACATCTCCATTCTGACGCGCTCCTGCTCGCCTCATCTAGAACATCTCTCCATTATCTGCCGCCCATTTTATCTGCCCCGGGAATTCTCATCAACCGTCGTTACTGCCGTGTATATACCACCACAGGCAGATAGCAGCTTGGCTTTGTCTAAACTACACGATGAACTTAGCTTCGTAAACACACTAACCGAACAGGCCACTGAAACGGTAACAATAAAGACTTTCTCAAATCAGAAGCCGTGGGTGGACAGAACAATTCGTGACGCGGTTAACCATCGAACTGCCGCATACAATGCCGGTATTCTGTCAGGAAATATGAGTGAGTACAAGTCATCTTGTTATGCTCTCCGTCGTGCAGTAAGAGCCGCTAAACGCCGATACAGTGAGAGAATTGAGTCACATTTCCAGCTCAATGACTCTCGACGCATGTGACAGGGACTAAAGACCATCTGTTCCTCTGGAAACAACAACTCTGTGGAGGTGAGAGCAGACCCGTTGCTAGCCGTAGAGCTAAACAACTTCTACGGCCGCTTTGAATGTAATGGCGGCGCGATTCTGCCGATCAGCGCGTCAGCAAGCAGCAGACAGAGCAGCGATGATCATGTATTCACCGTGTCAGAGGATGACGTTCGGAGGGAACTAAGGAGAGTGAACGTCAGAAAAGCAGCAGGACCCGATGGGATTACTGGCCGCGTTCTGAGGTCCTGTGCTGATCAGCTTGCTGGTTTGTTTACTTCCATATTTAATGAGTCCCTCGCTACCTCTGTGGTCCCCACCCCCTTTAAAAAATCTGTCATTATCCCTGTGCCCAAGAACAGTAAACCCTCTTGCCTGAATGACTATCGTCCAGTTGCCCTTACATCGACAGTCATGAAGGTTTTTGAGAGACTTTTAAAGAAACACATTTGCTCCTCCATCCCTGCTACTTTGGACCCTCTTCAGTTTGCCTACCGGCCAAATAGGTCTACTGATGATGCCATCTCTCAGGTACTGCACTCCTCCCTCACTCACATTGACAGCAAAAATGGCAACTATGTCAGGCTGCTATTCATTGACTATAGCTCCGCTTTCAATACTATAGTCCCCACCAAGCTGGCTGTTAAACTCTCAGACCTCGGCCTAAACACTTCACTTTGTGACTGGATTCAAGATTTCCTCACCGCCAGACCACAAGTGGTGAAAGTCGGCCAGTTCACCTCCAACTCAATCACCCTGAACATAGGAGCCCCACAGGGCTGTGTCCTGAGCCCCCTGCTATACTCTCTATACACCCATGACTGCGTGTCCTCTCACAGCTCCACATCTATCATTAAATTTGCTGATGATACTGTGGTCCTGGGCCTCATTAACAACGATGACGAGACCGCATACTTGGATGAGGTGGAGAGACTTACATCATGGTGCCAGGACAACTGTCTCTCTCTGAACGTGAGCAAAACCAAAGAGCTGATCGTGGACTTCAGGAAGAGACAGCAGCAGCCCTACACTCCTCTTATGATCAGTGGGACCCCTGTGGAGAGGGTGAGCTGCTTCAAGTACCTCGGAGTAAACATCTCCGAGGACCTGACATGGACTGCACACATCCAAACACAGGTGAAGAAAGCCAGGCAAAGGCTGTACCATCTGCGACAGCTGAGGAAATTCAGGGTCTCACCAGCTATCCTGAAAACTTTCTACTCAGGGGCCATAGAAAGTGTTCTGACTCAGTGCATCTCAGTGTGGTATAATAATGCCACAAACCAGGACTGCAAAGCTCTACAGAGAGTCGTGCGCCTAGCTGAGCGCATCTCAGGGTCTGCTCTCCCCTCTCTGCAGGGCATCTACCTCAAACGCTGCAGAAGCAGAGCTGCTAAAATCATCAAAGACTCAAACCACCCCGGTAACCATCTTTTCCGTTTACTGCCATCTGGCAAGCGCTTCAGGAGCTTGATGGCAAAGACAGAGAGACTGAGGAAGAGCTTCTTCCCTCAGGCCATCAGGCTCCTTAACACAAACTCTGTTCCATAAACTTTCACAAGACTCATTATTATCTGTAAAAAAAAAACAAAAAAAACATTCATATTCTCATCATCCGTATTGCCGCTATGTGTGCATACCCAGTACAACCCGTTGCACATCCCTCTCATCCCTCCTGTTTATACTAATATTTATTAAGTCCCATTTACTGTTTTTGCACATCCTATTTGTTTTGCACATCTTACTGTTTTACTGTTTTACCGATTGGCACTTTTCTTTATTCTATTGCACATTTTACTTTTTAGTTCTTTTTTTACCTATATATATATATATATGCTCTTGTGTGGTGTTACTCTTATATAAGTTTTTTTTTTTTTTTTTTTTTTATTCTTTGCACTGTCCACTGAGCGGACCTGATTTGACCTACATTTCACTTTTGATTATACCCTGTATAATTTATCATGTGACAAATAAAGAAACCTTGAAACCTTGAACCTTGATACTGTAAGCTGCTGTTCTTTATGTTTGTTTGTATTGATTGTTATTTACAGATTGTAAAAAGTTGTACTGATTGGACAGATTTTACTTTTTGTCTTTCAATACAAAAAGACCCCCATTAAAAATGACGTATCATCTGCCAACGCAAAATGACTAATCCTTTGTAAAAAAAACACATTAATTATAGGAGAAATGACATGCCTTTGAAGTTTTGGTCAAAAGATTACATCTACAATGTAGACATATTTTGCATCTTTATTCAACATTTAGCATTTATTAGCAAACCTCTTCATAATGCCTGCTGACGAACGCTTATTTAATAATGAAGCAATATCTGATAAACATACTCATAAACAGCAGATGTACAAGCAATCTCCATGCTAACATCTTCAACATGCATCTAAATGTCTTTATTAACACTATTGGGATATTAGCAAACACACGAAAAACACACTTTCAAACAAGTCACCCGCATCATAGACTTATTTGGTGTAGCTACATGTGTAATATTTATGTGACGTATTTGAATATGTATTTATTCGTTTGTCACTTCGTGTATTATCAAATGATCAATCCACTGCATCCCATGCCTTTTCTTTGGCTTGTAAGTCCTTATACATTAACTTTTTTGGGTCATAAATAACTTTTTGTTTTTCCACGATGAGACGAGTGTCGTCCATTAATTAGGTCATCTTCCAGGTGTACTCTGAAGACCCCCGTCTGGCTACACCGGGCGCTGTCACGTGCGTTTGTTGATGATGCCTGTTGTCAGCATGACATCTGCTGCTATGCCTACATATAGGCCTATAAACTACACAATATATATTACAACTTGTTACGAACTTGTTGAACGTCATGGTAACTGTTTAAAATACATTACATCCCATTTACAAACTTTAAATATGTTTTTTTTTTTGAGTGACGATTATAAATAATGTCCTGTCACTTTAATTGAGCGTAAGCAGCGCAGCAAAAATAGACTCGGCGCCGAAACGATCGCGGCACTGCCGCTCCTGCTCTGCTACGCGCTGCCGCGCCGCCCCTGCGTGCTGTGTGAACGCTCTCATCCGTTAACATGGGCGCCGAAAAAAATACGCGCTGCTTACGCCCTGCTTACGCTTGCAGTGTGAAACCGCGCAGAAGCGGTGCGTATGCAGAGCAGGAGCAGCGCGCGCCCATTGCCCTTTCACACCTGTAGCGTTTGCAGCGCGCGGCTGAACAGCGTCTTCTGTACAGAATGGGCAAATTCGAATCTAATTTTAAATACAATTGGTCTTGATTTATTATTAGAATAGTTTATGTTACTGTATTTGTTTTATTTACACTGTACATGTGCATCTGTGTTTATGTGCAGTACGTATTGTAGATAGAAGAAAGGCAATTGCGCTGTATTTGTTACTACGGAGAATACGAAGAAGGATACGACGTAGATTTTGGGTGCCCCCAGGCAACGGAACAGCAAAAACCAATAACTGACCATAGCAGAAATGTTATAGTTATTTTATACATAGTGTTTATATTGAATATGGTCAATATTTTAAAGGTTTGTACTTGTAACCAGAAGTTTCTTTTTGCACATATATACTGTAAGCTGCTGTTCTTTATGTTTGTTTGTATTGATTGTTATTTACAGATTGTAAAAAGTTGTACTGATTGGACAGATTGTACTTTTTGTCTTTAAAAAAAAAAACATTAAAAATGACGTACCATCTGCCAACGCAAAATGACTAGTCCTTTGTAAAAAAAAAACATTAATTATAGGAGAATGACATGCTTTTTAAGTTTTGGTCAAAAGATTACATCTACAATGTTGACATATTTAGCATCTTTATTCAACATTTAACATTTATTAGCAAACCTCTTCATAATGCCTGCTGACGAACGCTTATTTAATAATGAAGCAATATCTGATAAACATACTCATAAACAGCAGATTTACAAGCAATCTCCATGCTAACATATTCAACATGCATCGTAAATGTCTTTATTAACACTATGTGTAAACGTTTTAATAGGGATATTAGCAAACACACGAAAAACACACTTTCAAACAAGTCACCCACATCATAGACTTATTTGGTGTAGCTACATGTGTAATATTTATGTGACGTATTTGAATATGTATTTATTCGTTTGTCACTTCGTGTATTATCAAATGATCAATCCACTGCATCCCATGCCTTTTCTTTGGCTTGTAAGTCCTTATACATTACATTTTTTAGGTCATAAATAACTTTTTGTTTTTCCACTTCTACGATGAGACGAGTGTCTTCCATTATGTCATCTTCCAAGTGTACTCTGAAGACCCCCGTCTGGCTACACCGGGCGCTGTCACGTGCGTTTGTTGATGATGCCTGTTGTCAGCATGACATCTGCTTCTATGCCAATATATAGGCCTATAAACTACACAATATATATTACAACTTGCTACGAAATTGTTGAACTTCATGGTAACTGTTTAAAATACATTACATCCCATTTACAAACTTTAAATATGTTTTTTTTTAGTGTCGATCATAAATAATGTCCTGTCACTTTAATTGAGCGTTAGCGGCGCAGCAAAAATAGACTCGGCGCCGAAACGATCGCGGCACTGCCGCTCCTGCTCTGCTCCTGCTACGCGCTGCCGCGCCGCCCCTGCGTGCTGTGTGAACGCTCTCATCCGTTAACATGGGCGCCGAAAAAAATACGCGCTGCTTACGCCCTGCTTACGCTTGCAGTGTGAAACCGGCGTAAGTTTTGGTCAGGGAGGAACGAATGCGCGCCGCTGTGAAGGGAAGGAAGTTGTGCTAGAAGAAACACGGCTATAATCTTTAGAAGCTAAAAAAAACATTAAATAAACTCAGTTTAATATAACAGCCACAGGCCTAAAGTGTAAGCATGTTTTAATGGTTAGTTCTCTCTTCTATCATAAACAGGGCTTTCATGTCGCGCGTGCTGAACTCATCCAAGTGAGCGATCTCGCTTCTGATTTGGGAATAGCAAAAATGCATCATAGACAAGAGTTTGAATATTATTGCATATAAAAACAGCTGGTGACTCTGGCGGGATATAATTTGCAAGATAATGTGTATATATATATAGCAATAATAAATGTATGTGTGTTTGCTTAATTTATATATAGCAATAATAAATGTATGTGTGTTTGCTTAATTTCTCCAGTACCGAGAACCGTTAACGTCAGAGCTTATCGATACTCCGGTCTTTCATAATTTATAATATAATTTGATACTAGTGTTATTTTAATATTATTTATATACTATTATATATTTTATTATGTTGAATCTTATAATTTTAGATTATAAAACTAGATTAGATGTGGATGTAATCGCAATTACATTTTTTCCCCCAAATTGCACAGCTCTAGTTTTGGTCACTTTTCAGCGTGGCAGGATGGAGGACCAACTGTCCACCCAGCTAAATCTAAACACCAACTAGGCCAGGCTTCAAATCCAGGTGGATCACCTAAAGACCAATAAACTTGTTAAAGCTGGTTTCACTATGCATCAACAAGGATATACAGTGGCTATATATACTATTTTTCCTAGACATGTGCTGACTGGGATTTCTGAATTGCCTTAATTGTCTGGGTTTTGTTTTCTACAGTCTACAATTATAAATAATTAGCATATTTTCATTCCTTTGACTGTTGTCTGTTTGACTGTTGTCTGTCACACGACGATTGGCCGATCATAGATTTTGCACACTATTGGACAAAATACTTTTCAGTCATTACCATCAGCAAGTATGAAAATAACAGAAAAACAAAGCCAAAACCCAGCCATTTTAGGCAATTTAGAGATCCTGAGTCCAAGAAATATCCTGGAAAAGAGGACATACGGTCACCCTAATAACCCATAAAACATAATACCAGAGTTAACTTGGTTAAATGTCAACAAATGGGATGATGTCCCAAAAGATAAACTGACAGGGATGGAATTTCTAGCTCTGCTACAGAGCAACTTTCATAGACTTAATTGGCCATCTCTGCCCAGCCGCCACCCTCAGGTACCATAATCATATCAGCCTGACAGGATTTCATTAAGAATCAATCAACTGGAGAACAAGGAACAAAAACACCCTAAACCACATCCAGCGAGCTCTCACGGGCGGGCACTGTCTGGAACGGCTAGTGCTAGCGGTGCTGCAGACACTACAACCGTCCACTGACTGCCTGTCAAAGCAGATACAAAGGGTATAAAAGTAGTTCGGCCGTACTTTGGGAGGCGAGGAGAAGGTGACGAGGCTTTATGTGGTGCGACGTGCTGTTATTACTGCTGATTTTATAGCAGTCATTACGTGATGCTCTCTCTCGCTCAGTCCTGGCTAATAATGAGAGTCATTACAGTTCAGCAACACACTCCATTTGGATCACATAACTACTAAAGCCCCTTATAATACAGAGCGACATAAAATGAGAGAGAAAAGAGGGGCATTTTTGAGGATGAGCTCTTGTCAGAGGCTTGTGAATGTAACCTGAGGCTCATTGCCTGAAGCACTTGGCTTTTGTAGAGGAGATAATACACACACACACACACACACACACACACACATGTATCTTAGCCATCTGGAGAGCGAGCTGTGACCCAGCTTTCACTCAGCAAGGAGGCCACTACACACAGTCACACATGCACATATGCACCAGTTTCTTTGCTTTTCTTTCTTGTTTTCTGTTTCCCTCTCGTCCTTTATCAATTTCCTTTCCCATCTATCACATTCCTTCATTTGCCCGCCCCTCTCCCCGTCTCCTCCCCTCTCAGATATAGACCGATCGGGACCCGAGGTGGGGAGACGGAGAAGGGGCCAGCGAGACACAGGGATGGAGAAGGTGATCTTGCGTATCGCTTACATCTGGGAGTGGAACAATGACAGCTGCTGATGTCAAACAGGTGCTGAGCTTCAGGCCTGCAGGGAGGAGGCGGTGTTTGCAACCCACACGCTCCGACGCTCACACACACACTCAAATTCAAGTCAAACACTTCCAAAATTAGAGGACGAAATCCAGCAGGGAAACCAATTTATGCTTTGGCCCAATAGAGAGTTAAGCTTGAGAAAGACAACGATGAGAAAGTTGTTTTGGATTGTAGCTTTAATCAGGGACTAAGCTGACTAAATCAGGCCGGCAATGGTTCAGCGAGGAAGTGTAATTTAACTGCGATGGGGAAAGTGTGTTTTTGAGGGATTGACACTAAATTGATGTATTGAGGACCCACAGCAAATTTGTATTGCTCAAAGTTTTCTCTTTCATAGCTGAACTGAAATAATGGGGTTCTTGGTTTTGTTTTGTTTTGATCATGTATCAACCTTGTCTATCAAACCTTGTTTCTTTAAAAATGCATGTAAATTACAATATTGTTGGCATACGGTAAGCATGAAACTAATTTGAATGTCAGATAGTTTTGTCTTGGAAGTTTTTGATCAATTTTAAAAGTAAATATATAGTCTAAACTATATTAAAATAAAAAGCCATTTAAATGTATTACACTATAAAATATAGAAAATTTAAATATAGAAAAATGTAAAATATAGAACAAATAAAAATAACAGAAAACAAAGTTCAAAACGTATTTTAACTGTTAAAATAATTTTTTTAAACACGTTTGAAAGAAGAAATCTCTGACATGCAATGTTAAAAGAGTAAAAAAAACGGTCAAATTTTTTTTTAAGTGTTTTTAAAAAGAAATTCAGATTTTTTTACAGTAAAGCAAACAAAAAAAACTGGTAAAATTACTACAAATATATTTAACAAGTAAAAAAAAATAATAATTATATATGCAAAAAATATTTTGAACTAAGGTTTTTTCAGGCTTAAAGAAACAACAATTGTTTATAAATACAATTATTTAGAAAAAAATATTATCTTTACTATAAAAACAAACTATTTAAAAATAATTATAAAAAAGTATTAAAGGGAAACTTGACTTTTTACTTTACATTTTTTTTAAGTAGAAATCTCTGACATTCTGTCAGACAAACCCTATTTAAAATTGAAAATATATTCTAACAATCTCTAACATTTACTGTAAAATTAATTTAAAACAACAAATAAATTAACAAATGAATGAAATAAATAAAATATTTTTAAAGCTTTTAAAAATAAATATCTGGTATATATAAAATAGTTTAACAATAAATATCCTTATTTGTTTTAAAATAAGGGATAAATAAATACTTGTGATGAAACTTTACATCAAATCTCACTGTAGAGTGACATTTTGTCTCAGGAGGAAGCACTGTGAATTAAGAGACTTACAGTAGGCTACATTTACATGTATTTATTTGGCAGCTAATGTTCAGTTAAGGTATCCATTTAATTTTACTGCTCCCTAGAATAAACAATTGTGCTCTTACAGAGACATGCATGATTTTCCCTCCTGCAGAACGAGCTTTGAGCAATGCAGCAGACACACTTTCTTGACTGACTGGCTATTATTTAGAAAACAGTGAAGCTTGCAGTGACTGTGACAACTGAGCCGCATGCCAAAACACAATTTCTGTCTCCCGTTCAAATATGTCTGTCAGCTCTGCCAAATGAGTGAAAGTCACAGTTGTTTATGCTGCAGTTGTTGTTGATGGAGATGTGAGTGCCATATTCAGGTTACTACAAGATAAGTGCTGAATGAATCTGAGAACATTAACACACACACACATGCTATTGCATGTCTGGCAGATCAGATAACACCTTCATAATAGTTACAGTCTAGCAGGAGTGTAACATTAATGCAGTCACAGTTCATCAGGGTCGTTTGCCTCGTACAATTAACACTGGTTATAAAACTCCTCTCGTTCACACCTGGTTTTATCAGGGCTGTGAGTGCAGGAACCTAATTGGATGTTCTGATTTGCACCTCTAAATCTCTACAAGCATTCCATTCCTGTCTAATCACACCGAATTATTCAGGGCTTTTTAGGTGGTGCTTCATCAGTGTTTCAGAGCTCACTACAACTTGTTGAGCCTCGTTTAAATCTAACACTGTCACCACTTCCTCCAGATATATCTCCCCACAGGGCCAAAATGCAGAACTGCATTGCAGACACACTTTAGACAATGCAACGGTGCCAAGCTGTAACAGTAAGCCTGGTGAAACAGAGGATATTGGAGAATCACAGGATATCTAGTGCTGGCAAAACACACCAAGAAAACCTTGCTGAAGTTGGTAATGTTTTCTTCGTTCTAAAACACAACCCAGGGCTCTAGAGTGCGACCAATTTGGTCGCACGTGCAACCTAATTTCTCAAGGGTGCGACTAAAAAAAATCTGAGGGCGCACCTGTGCGACCAGCCGTTCGAGAAAATACAAAAAAGTATCCGCGACTCTGAGTCACCCTGTGCTTCAACAACAGACACATTAGGCTGATATCGTGGTCTAAACCAATCAGAGATAGTGAAGGGCGGACCCCAAACTTTTGTCTTTGATGCATTTTTGCTATTCCCAAATCAGAAGCGCGATCGCGCTCACGTGGAGGAGTTTCAGCACGCGCAACATGAAATCCCTGTTTATGATAGAAGAGAGAACTAACCATTAAAACATGCTTACACTTTAGGCCTGTGGCTGTTATATTAAACTAAGTTTATTTAATGGGTTTTTATTTTGGCTTCTAAAGATTATAGCCGCGTTTCTTCTATCACAACTTCCTTCTCTTCACAGCGGCGCGCATTCGTTCCTCCCTGACCAAAACTTAACGTCAGAATCAGATCAATCGTTTGTCGATTGTTGTAAAATGCCGTCTTTACAGTTACTAAATTTGCTGGACATGTTTGATAATAAAATGTTGAAAGTACAATCCGCACGAGAGACGCTGTTTCCCAGGCTGAAGTGTGTGTGTGTGCGCGCGCGTGCGCGGCGCGCTCTAAAACTGACAAGCAAAGTACACTTTGAGCTTCAGACGCATCCAAACGATCAAATACACACAAAGCATGTAAAAACGGCCGGCTTGGAGAGTATTCACTTAAACACAGTTTATGTCTTAAAGTGAACGAGAACAGTTGGGAGAAAATTGTGTGTCAACATTTTGTTTTAGTGACAGACTGGTGCTTCATTAATGTTAATCAAAGAACAAAATGCAAAGAGAAAATCACTCACAGCTCTTATTCTGAATAAAGTTATAGCTTTAATAAGCATTAATCTATCAATACATATAGAGAAAACTATGCAGTGTTCATGTACATTTGATCACTTTCAGATTTCTTTTGTAACTATTACTTACCTGAACATTAATGTTAGTAGACAATCATGGAGAAATTAAATCACTGTTTTTTGTACATTTGTTTTATGGTATGACAAATGGTATATTTGTCAGTTTGTTTAACTTTGTTTCTTTGTTCATGTTCTTACTGTATCTTATGTATATACAACACTAAAAATGCCTGCACACTGGTGCATTTACAAATTGATGTTTTATATTTATTTAAAACATATTTATTTAACATTTCAGAATATAAAGCAATGTTAATTAAGCTGCTAATCTATCATACAAATATAGATATATGTGTGTATGTATGTGTATATATATGTATGTGTATATATATATGTGTGTGTGTGTGTGTGTGTGTGTGTGTGTGTGTATAAATAAAAAAAAAGTACAGATAAGAATACCGTTAAAGTACCGGATCGATACGAGGAGTAATACCATTAAAACCTTAACAATACCCATCCCTAATTAAAATACAGTATGAGCACAGACAGACCAGGTGTTTTTCTTTCCTCTTTAAATACTTTTTTGGTAGTCTGAGGTGGGATGAGGGCGCCGGATTGTTTTATAGGTTTAAGGGGGAGAGGTGGGGGGGTTGAGAAGCACTGCACTAGAGCATCCCTTCATTCAGACACAGTGGAAGATCTGATATGAATCAGTGTAGAGGGGCAAGTCTGGGACATGTTGATGCTAGAGAGAATGTGGTCAGCTGGTTTAGCCGAGGCCAAAGATCAAGAAAGCTAAACTACAGGAGTTGGCAATCCGAGGGGCATGTGACTGCAATGGAGGATAGTCCATAAGACATTGAGCCATGAGATGTTCAGTTTGACACCCTTCAAACACTTAATTTAGATTTAATTTTTATTTAATTTATCTTGAGATGTTTTAACTTTAAGCACTTTAAGCACCAACACCTTTTCTGTAAGTTACCTTTCTTGTAGAATTGTGCTTCAAATAAGTAACTTTATGTTGACCAGATTGTTAGTTAATCGTTTACTAGTCAATATTGCCTATATGAAAATTTGGGTGCACCTAACTTTTGTGCTGGTGCACCTAAGAAAAAAAGTTAGGCGCACCAGTGCACCCAGTGCAAAAAGTTAGTCTAGAGCCCTGCAACCTATGCAAGCCTGTGAGAGCAAGGAGACCATAATTACGTTTGTCAGACTATAATTTAGCAGATGCTGTGCAGTGCTCTATGTTCTGCCCTAATATGTTCAGAGGGACTTTGTGCATACTGATTTAAAATGTTTATAGCTATAGTCTAATAACAAACATCCTTTGAAAATTTGCTGAAATGTACTTACCCTCAAGATATAGAGGAGTTTCTTCAACACAACAAATTTAGAGACATTTAGCATTACATAATTTACTCATCAATGGATCCTCCAGAGTTAATGTGTTCCATCAGAATGAGAGTCCAAACAGCTGACAAAAACATCACAATATTTCACAAGTAATCCACCTGACTCCACACCACTCCAGTCCAATGATAATTAAATCTGGCTCGCAAGATCCACTTTCCTGCAAAGTTAGGTCCAACTCTAATCAAACTCACCTACTTGTGATTAGGTTAGAGCTAAAATATGCAGGAAAGTGGATCTCGCAAGCCATATTTGAGTATCCCTGCTCTGGTCCATCAATTAATTTATTGTGTGTTTGTAAGAAACAAATCCATCAAGGCATTTTTACTTTAAACAGTCGCTTCTGGTAATATATGAGTCCATAATCCATAATAATATTTCATACAGTGAAAAAAAACAAACATCCCCTATGTCCTCTCACATCAAAATCCACCAACATATTTGTTAAGAACCGGGTTGGACTGTTTACATTTGTGAATGACGGGCATAATGACCTGTGCATAATTCTCTCCTGAATCAAACGAGATGACTTATTATATACATATTATGGATAGAAGACGTGTATTTTAGCTGGAAGCAATGGTTTGAAATTAAAATTGAGGGATTTCTTTCTTTCAAAAACACAGTTTCACTTCACAAGATATTAATAGATGAACTGGCGTTATGCAGAATACTTGTGGATTATTTTGATGTTTTTATCAGTTGTTCTAACTCTGACGGCACCCATTCACTGCAGAAGATCCATTGGTGAGAAAGTGAAGTAATGCTAAACATTTCCAAATATCCAAAACAAACTCAACTACATCCTGCCTAGCCTGAACGTGAGTAATTTTTCATCAAATGTTCATTTTCGGGTGAAAAAAATATTTATTAGGATGGCTTGTTTGGTTTTGACCATGTGTTTAGGCCACTAAATTGATGTAAAAATAATAATTAATTGTCATATTTGAGGGAACTATTCTTATAAAGTTGTCCTTGGGTTAATGCATGGTTTAGTGTAGAGGCCCGTAGCTGGACTGAATGACCATGAGGAGCACTGAACACAAAAAGCAGAGTCAAACCCAACAACTGCACACAGACACAACCCAAACAATACAGCAACCATTCCACGAGTGCTAGTGGTCACACACAACACCTCCTCCCTGACGAATGTGACTTCACATCTAAACACCCAGGTCAAATGTACTCTGCATGTTTTAAGAATATAGGGAAAGGCATGTTTACGATGAATGCAGGAACATTCATAAATATCAGACCTCAAGCATGTCGGAGAAGTGAATTCTATGGCTCTGAGGCATGTGGGTGAGGCACACACTGGCTAAGATATCTCTCCTTCTCCCCTCGTCTCCTGCTCTTCTCTGGTGTGTTTTGTTGCATGACCACAGGGACAATGCTGCTTCCCTGACGGGGCAGGGAAAAATTTCAGGAATCCGCTCCACACCGCGATAACCCTCCAAACTGTTTACATTTGGAAAGACAAGAGAAAAACAGACATGAGTGGCAGTGGGTGGGGGGGGGGGGGAGAAGAGGAAGGAGGGAGGAACAGGATGGAGGAATCGGAGGCTTTGGGTGGGATTGCGTTCCAGGGCCTGACAAACGTAATGCTACACGAAGCACAGAAAGCACGGGAAACATTCACTGCATACCAAGATATCAAGTGGACAGGCATGTGACTGTCTGCTGGTCATGTTCTAGTAAATGTATCTATAGTTATTATGGATATAAACACTTTGCTAAAGGCACTAATACTAGTGCAATCCCAAGAAAGAATGCTCTTTACCGGAATGTCATATTACAGAGCTGAACACTCTTATTAGCGG
>JAPDDL010000947.1:2500-22403 GCA_027422435.1 Schizopygopsis pylzovi | reverse complement strand
CACGGGCATGTGCTATTAGCAGTCAGGGCTTCATCTGAACAGACCCGGTCCGGATCTGCACCTCCGAACTCCGATCATCTCATTTAGCATATCCTCTTCCTCCAGAGAAATACGTTTGTGTCAGGGTTATTGTACTTTTGCATCTTTAAATTCGTTTTTATTTTAATTTTGCTTTCAATTTTCGTTAAAAATGTAAGTTTCATTTGTATTTTTTTATAATTTGGTTATTTTAGTGTAGTTTTTATTTTGTGAAGTTTTCTACCCTATACAGGTATAGTTTCGGTTTTAATTTGAGTTTTAGTAATTCAAGTTTAGCAGAACTAACAGAACACTTCCAGAGCACAGACCAAAGACATTTTAATTTAAACGTATTGACGCAAACCACCAGCGACACAAAATTAAAGCATGCTGATTAGAGAATTATTAATTGTATTATTTTATTTAGTTGCTGTTGGTTTCGTTTTGTTTGAGCTTGGCATTGTTTTTTTATTCTTCTTTCTTTCTTTCTTTCTTTCTTTCTTTCTTTCTTTTGTTTCTTTCTTTTCTTAATGCCTTTATTTTTTGTAAAATACAGTTCTTAATACAAAATTTTTCCATTTAAACATGTATACAACATTTCTTATTTTTAAATTCGTTTAACAAGCATTTTAGAAGTAAAAATAAAACATTTCATAGTCGCAAAAAAACCCTGATGCGGCTCGTTTAGGTGACTTGGTTTGCTTTGCATAAAATAAAACCGATTACTGTTTTATATATTTCAGATGAGCACTTCTTGCATATGTAAATGCAGACATCAAATAGACATCTCCGAGATGTTCATGTGCGATTAGGGTGAGTGCTTTACTGTCAGGTGCTGGTTCTGTAGAACTTAATGGCCCCGGTGTCCTCAAATGTTATTCTGGAGCCCTGCGATGGTTCTCAAAGTCAGAAAAGTTATAACAAAGTTAGAAGAATGTTGTCCGTGGTACATTTTCACTGAAAAACAATTAGAAATGGCACAAATATCACCGCAAATTTTGAGAAAAGCTGCTGCAAAATTTGTAATTTTAGGCCGCAAAAATCAGAAAAAGTCCTGTGAAATCCTGTAGGGACTAATTAAAGAAGGAGACCTACAAAATGTGCAGAGCGCTGGAGCATCAGGCCTGGAGTTAAGAACCACTTATCCACCTTTTTCCTACACTCCATGATGCTTTGCGCAAATGATGGGAGTAACTTCTGTTTACACTGTAAACAATCAGCAAAAGGTTCGCTCTATGAATGCAATAATAAGCATTTTTAAAAACTGGATGCAGTGAGGTGATATTATTTTACATGCCCTTCAACCATCGAGCTTTAAAAGCACATTTAAAAGTGTAAATGTATTAACAAATTACTTTCATCATACCATGAATAACTCCTAAACATCCGTAATATTGCTGCGGATAGGATGTGTTAAAAATCATTATAGTAATATATGTCTGTTTTTCGTAACAATTATATTTTATAGCATCCGTGTGAAATCAAACCTGAAAAGAGACATGAGGATTTGCGAAATATGACCTCGCCTGACTTGGACAAGGAGAACAGCAATGGTCCACATGAGCAAGCTGAACCACAACAGTCAGACGATGCAAGAACATCAGGAAATAAACCGGTAATCATCTGATGCATGCAGTAACTATCTTTAGATGTAACAGATTAACAGAGGTGGGTAGAGAACCCAAACACAATTCAAGACAGACCCATTGACAACTCTTCTTCTGTCTGTTCTTAAACATGTGTATTGGAAGTTGAGCTGAGCAATATGGCTAAAAACATGATTACTAAAGTTTTTCTTATCAGTCACTATCGATAATTGTCACAATCAATTTCAAATCATTATTTATTTCAAGTTTAAAGGCAGATTTTTGCTCCTAATTGAAAGTTGTAGAAACTAGACCGGTATTTGTGATTCTCAACTACTCTTTATCGTCAGAACATGACAAACACTTCACGTTTTTGAATTCTTTACACTTCAATATCTGAATAGAAAAAAATATTCTTAGCTTCTGCATGTTCTAATGATCAGTATTGGGGGGGGGGGTAACGCATTACAAGTAACGAGTAACGCGAGTTACGTTATATTACTTTTTTCAAGTAACTAGTAAAGTAACGCATTACTTTTTAATTTACAATAAAATATCAGAGTTACTTTTTCCCATTTATTGATGACAGTGCGCTGTGTGAACATGTTGCTGTAGTTCTAGACTAAATATAAATGAGCATTAATTCATCCCACTCGCAAAAAACAGATTCAGTATTCATCAAAATGAATTAAAACAGAGAAACTCAGAATATGATGCAAACCTGCAATAATTATGTTAATATTAAATAACACAAATATATCTAATCTCATTTTATTAACCGATGTGTTTGCTGACCTTTGATGATCCAGTTCAACCGTACCATTAAGCAGAAATTACTTTAGATAAACTAACAATTGTGCTTCGTTGTGTTTTATTGCTGAAGAGTGTTGATCTTCTCCTGTGTTCTTCTGTACAGACGTGATTTACTCGTCCTTCAGTCTGAGGTTTATTCATCACACTTTTTGGTGTGAAAGGCTTTTATATTTGCTATAAATATAACTTCTTGTATTAAAAACAAACAATCAAGCCCTGCTCATATTTAAAAAGTAACGCAAAAGTAACGCAAAAGTAATGTAATGCATTACTTTCCATAAAAAGTAACTAAGTAATGTAATTAGTTACTTTTTTAGAGAGTAACGCAATATTGTAATGCATTACTTTTAAAAGTAACTTTCCCCAACACTGGTAATGAGTGATATTGTTTCAAATCCTGAAACAGGTTTGTGTTCCTTACTTTGATTATGTGTCTCTTCAGCACAGTTTGCAGTGCTGGCTGCAATATTAATAATAGTACATTCTTTGTCTTTCAGAAATGCATGTTTAACGGCAGCTTGAGTTGATAGTAGTAGCTTGAGTTAGGATGCTGATGTAAATTTATGTTTATTATTAAAAACTAACATATGGTGAAATGTATTTATACTGACTGTTTGAGATTTATTAAATAATTAATGAATTATTAATAAATCATTAGTATTCCATAGTAGTAACTATATAGTTTCTAAGTATTTGTATGAAAAACAGTAGTCCTAATAGATTTAGTATAAATGCTTTATCTTAAAGGGGTGGTTGATTGTGTTCCCCTGCTCTGCATCTCTCTCTCTCTCAATCAGATCCAGTCTGCTCAGCTCCAACAATGAACTATGTGTAGAGACAGACAGATATTTTTCACAGAGAGAAGCGTTATACATGGGTGCAGTTGCCGTACTCAGCAGGCACCAGACGTCTATGTAACGCCAGGTTGACGTTGGACACGACGTGGTACAGACGTTGCATTTTGATAGAAAATTAAAATCGTGTTGGCATCAATATTTGATGTCAATTTGATGTTGACTTAACGTTGGATTTTGGTTACACAACCTAAAAACAACAAAATCTCAACGTCAGCTGACGTCGGTATTGGACATCAATTTAACATTGACATTAGACGTTGAATTTACATTGAATTTTGGTCATTTTGGAATTTTTGAACCTGACGTCGCAACCGAAATTGAACCTAATATCAACGTCTTATGACGTTGTGTGCCTGCTGGGAAAGCTTTAATCGTGATAAAACCGTTTATTAAAAGCTAACAGAAGCAGTAGCATTTACAAAAAACAGCGTATCTAAAAGTATGAGACAACAACAAACAAAAAACATACCATTAAGAGCCGTGCTTGCACAGGTTATGCGCGACCCTCTTCACTAATATCCTCTGCGTCTCAATCGGGCTCTTTAGACACACAGGTGGTTTAGCCAATCACAACACACTGGACCAGCTGACCAATCTGAGCCCATTGAGCATTTCTGAGGGAGGGGCTTCGTAAAGGCAGGAAATCATCAGAGCGGTTATCGGAGAAGGGACAGAGCGATTTAGAATAAAGGTAAAATAGGTGAAAAATTGTGCTATTTTGTTTTTTACGAAGCATTAACACATGTTAGACTGCACCCCATAAACACAATCGAGCCTAGAAGAAAGCCAGTCAACCACCCCTTTAATCTCAAAAATACTGTAATTATATTCTGTTACATCTTTAATACATTTAATGCTCATCTACATTAATAATATAATAAAATTCAATACGAATATCTTCTGACACAATACCATGGTGTAGTTATTGTTACTACAGTAAATCCATAGTAAATGATTGCGAATTGTAGATTGAAAAGTCTTCTGACTGTATTGCGCACCATGTGTCTTCTGTTTTGTCATTGCTGTTTCATCTGGCTTTAAACTAGTTTATATCACCGAGTAATTTGTGTTCTTCGCTGAATTCAGTCACTTCACACTGGATCTCACAGAGCTGTTTAGTGTCGTGTGATCGAGACTCATTAGTGATTAATGTATCTGGTCTAGTGAACTCGTAATCGCTGTGCTGCCGCATGAACTTTGAGCCTGAGCGGATAAATGCTTTCTTTCGTTCCACTTTTGGCACATAAACATAATATCAAAAATATATCAAACTACTGTTACTGCTTTATCAAGAAAAATTATATTGTGTTAATTATCGTTATCGTTTAATCGCCCAGCCCTAATTTGAACTGAGTAAGCTCACGTAATTGTGTCTAAGCAAAGGGCTTTTTTTCAATGTTTTTCCTTTGTTTTATGTAGTGAGAAACTGCTGGGTCCTTCTGTGTCAACTCAACCAGAGGCCCCCGGCTCAAATTTCTGATTTTGCTAGTATTTTTTCTGAATAAAGATAGACATGTATAGTGATGAAAGCCAAAATATTAAATGTCATGGATGAATATTTACTGAGTAATCCACCATTTTGTAAAGGGGGGTCAAAATGGCCATTTTAACCTGAGATTCAGAGCCAAATTACAGGGGGGGTAAAAATGACTTCAGAAAGATGGCCGCATCATAATGTTAATTTTACATCTACAATCTGTTGACTTTAGCCATCTTTAATGTGCCAATGGTGACCATTCAAAAATGGGGAAAGAGCCATTTTTTTCTCCAAAGTTTGCATGCCTGTTACTCAAGAATGATTAAATATATCTTAATGTCCTTTTAGATATTGGGTCTTAATAAACTTTCCTTTTGGCATCTTTATTTTTAAGGCCCTATATGGTTAGGTTCCAGAGATATTGGAATATGAATATGGATCCAGGAGTAAATCATTCAAATGTACACATTTTCAGTTGTCAAAAACCAAATGTGGGTCAGTTTGCAAAATTATGATACTTCTTTTCTTTTAAAGAGGAATGTCTGAAGAACAAATAATGTTGACACTAGAGATGTATCTTGTTTCCTTCTATCAGGACAACTGCATTGAACATGTGTCTGAGTGCCATAAATATAATTTTTCCTAAGTTTGCGTGCCTATAATTCAAGAAGTATTAAAGATATGATTTTAGATTCTAGTTCTTAACAAACTTTTCTTTTGGAACCTTAAGTTAAGGCCCTGCATTGTTCAGTCCCAGAGATATGGGGATCTCAATGAGGCTCCATTTCCAGATTGTTGAATATTACCCATTTTCAGTGGTCGAAAACCAGATTTGGTCACTTTGATTTTTTTCAAGATTTTTATTCGTCACATACACAATTATGCAGAATATAATCAGCAGTGAAATGTAAGTCAGGTCCGCTCCATAGACAGTGCAATTATATGAAATACAAACACAAGAGAATATACATAATGTTGCCATATTCAAATTCCAATATCTCTGGAACCTAACCATATAGGGCCTTAAAAATAAAGAAGCCAAAATAAATCTTTATTAAGACCCAATATCTAAAAGGACAATAAGATATATTTAATAATTCTTGAGTAACAGGCATGCAAACTTTGGAGAAAAAAATGTCTCTTTCCCCATTTTTGAATGGTCACCATTGGCACATAATGCAATAAAGATTGCTAACAACAGATTTTACTAACAGCTCTACCAATATCTGTGTACAATTAACATTACGATGCTGCCATCTTTCTGAAGGCATTTTTACCCCCCTGTAATTTGGCTATTTTGACCCCCCTCTATAAAATAGTGGGTTACTCAGTAAATATTCATCCTTATGCCATGGTCTGTCTGAATACTGTATTCTGATTGGCTGGCAGGTGTTGATTAAATTCGTTTAACTGCACAGGTAGTTCCAGGTCAGTGTAATCACCGTTCTTTATTAATGCGCTGCTTTAATTGATGCACACTAACCAACACGCATCACTCACTCACACAGAATGCTGGCAGAATGCTAGCGCTAACGAGCCATAACTGATGAAAATAACCGGCATTTTTAGCCTTCTGGTCAAATATTGCGCTGCAAAGAGCAATACTAGTTTTGTAACTTGTCTATAACTTGGCAAATTACCATGGAATATGCCAGCAAATATTATTAACATCTTTAATATGTGAATGCTGGCAAATGACCATAGCATAAGCAGGATAATCAACGGTTAGCTGTGCATTAAACGCTGTGCTTCGGGTGGTTCTTTGCCTCCACATCGTGCATTCAAATCATTTAATGCACAGCTAGCTGTTGATTATTCCTTACATGACATTTAATATTTTGTCTTTCATCACTATACATGTCTGTCTTTCTTCAGAAAATACATTAGCAAAATCCAAAGTTGATTTGGTTGATTTGACACGGAATGACCCTGCTTCGATTATACATTATGTGAGTGAACAGAACAAACCATTCAAACTGATTCCTGAACCAATATTTTCCCAACTGTTTGATCAATTCAAATACCCAACTCAAGAGTGACTCGTTAGCAAAAAGGGCATTGCTCATGCTCCAGTAACAAGGGTCTAATGACTCCCTCGGAAGAAACCATGAATTTATTAACAAAAAACTATAATAAAGTAACGAGACGAACATCGACTGGTGTAACGAGGTAAAAGTACCTTTTGGGAATTAGAAATGTATGTGATTAAAATAAGAAGTGCCCATAATTAAACCTACTCTTAAAAACGTTTTTTCTTGAATGACTTGAGTAGATATAATGAAGTGAATGTAGCATGTTACCTTCCACCTCTGCTTGTTTTAACTAGTTATTGGTGTTCAGAGTTTTAATGCAATTCTTGTCACAATTTATGCTTGCAAATTATTTGTAGAAATATTTGGTTAGAGTGTCTAACATTTTATTTAAAATTATCTTCAGTATTACGAAGGAATCTGTATTATCTTCATAAATCTCTTTCCTTTGGTTAGGTTTAGGCATGTACGATTCTATATTTTATATTTTGTGCTTTAAAAGGTAACTAGAGCAGTGTTAACTGTAATCTGTACTTTGAAATGGATAGAACGTTGTTTTTTTTGTTCACCTCTATAGTGAGTTTTATTTATTTATTATATTTAATTTTTGTAACATACAGCCAAGTAGTGCTGGGTGATATGGCCCAACAAATTATCACGATCATTTTTTTCATATCAGTTGATATCGATAATTATCACCATAAATGTCAAATCTTTATTTCTTTCAAGTTTAAAGCCAGATTTTTGCTCCAAAGTGAAAGTTGTAGAAACCAGACCATTCATTTTCCTTAACAAAATAAATGTCTAAATAGAAAAATGTATTTCTTAGTTTCTGCATGTTCTAACGAGTGATATTGTTTTAAATCAAGAATCAAGTTTGGGTTACCTCATAATATTAATAATAATAATATCAGAGAAATGTATCTTAGAAATGCACATCTGATAGTAGCTTGAGTTTGGATGCAGAGGTAAATTTTTGTTCATTATCAAAATCTGTAACATCTGTACAAAATTGTAGCAACCTCAGTTTTATATGGTAAAATGTATTCTGACCAATGTTTTTTTTTATTAAGCATTTGTCCTCCATAGTAGCATACATTTAAATAATGATAAACAGTTAAAACCACACATATAGCACCTCAATAACATAACTATAAGGTTGTTAGGTCGCCTATTTGTATGAAAAACAGTAGTCTAAAACCATTCAGTATAAATGCACACATGCTATAGCTGCCTTAACCACACATACATAATATAATTATATACCATTACTCCTGTTTAATATTCTTTGGTTGTCATAACTATCAATACTGTTAATGTATATTTTTCTCCTCTCTTAAGCTAAATACCTCTTTATATATCTGCAGAAACTGCAAATCAAGATTGTCAAAATTACGACAACATCGTGAAGATTGCCATAAACGAGCAGATTAAGACTCTCAAACAGCCATCACAGAAAGATTGCTTGGTGAGTAATATGTGAAATGGTCATCACACTACTGTATGATTTATACCTAAGTCTATTAAAAGTTGATTATGGTATTATTAATTCACATTGTTCATTTTTTTTTTACATTATTCTTATATTTATCAAAATTATATTTTCAAGCTCATACAGTCATCTTCTGTCGCATCCATGTCCGACACACCCTCTTCATCTGCACCCTGTGCTGTGTCCTCATCACACTCATCATCCTTTTATTTCACTAATTCAACTCCAATTGTGAAATTCGTGTCTTAAATAAATTAAATGCACACAGACTGAAGTAGTTTAAGCCTTTGGTTCTTTTAATTGTGATGATTATGGCTCATTTAACAAAAACCCACCAATTCACTCTCAACAAATTGGAATATGGTGACATGACAATCAGCTTATCAACTCAAAACACCTACAAAGGTTTCCTGGGTCTTCAAAATGGTCTCTCAGTTTGGTTCACTAGACTACACAATCATGGGGAAGACTGCTGATCTGACAGTTGTCCAGAAGACAATCATTGACACCCTTCACAAGGAGGGTAAGACACAAACATTCATTGTCAAATAAGCTGTTCACAGAGTGCTGTATCCAAGCATGTTAACAGAAAGTTGAGTGGAAGGAAAAGATGCACAACCAACCGAGAGAACCGCAGCCTTATGAGGATTGTCAAGCAAAATCAATTCAAGAATTTGGGTGAACTTCACGAGGAATGGACTGAGGCTGGGGTCAAGGCATCTAGAGCCACCACACACAGACGTGTCGAGGAATTTGGCTTCAGTTGTCATCAGAGGCGTCTTACCTGGGCTAAGAGAAGAAGAACTGGACTGTTGCCCAGTGGTACAAAGTCCTCTTTTCAGATGAGAGCAAGTTTTGTATTTCATTTGGAAACCAAGGTCCTAGAGTCTGGAGGAAGGGTGGAGAAGCTCATAGTCCAAGTTGCTTTAAGTCCAGTGTTAAGTTTCCACAGTCTGTGATGATTTGGGTGCAATGTCATCTGCTGGTGTTGGTCCATTGTGTTTTTTGAAAACCAACGTCACTGCACTCGTTTACCAAGACATTTTGAAAGCTGACTAGCTTTTTAGAGATGCTGATTTAAATTTCCAGCAGGATTTGGCACCTGCCCACACTGCCAAAAGCACCAAAAGTTGGTTAAATGACCATGTGTTGGTGTGCTGACTGGCCAGCAAACTCACCAGACCTGAACATAGAGAATCTATGAGGTATTGTCAAGAGGAAAATGAGAAACAAGAGACCAAGAAATGCAGATGAGCTGAAGGCCACTGTCAAAGAAACCTGGGCTTCACACCACCTCAGCAGTGCCACACACTGATCACCTCCATGCCACGCTAAATTGAGGCAGTAATTAAAACTAAAAGGAGCCCCTACCAAGTATTGAGTACACATACACAGTAAATTAACAGTTCCAGAAGGCCAACAATTCACTAAATATTTTTGTATTTATTTTTATTTATTTATCATTTTACTTATGAAGTATTCCAATTTGTTGAGATGTGAATTGGTGGGTTTTTGTTCAATGTGAGCCAAAATCATCACAATTAAAAGAACCAAAGACTTAAACTACTTCAGTCTGTGTGCATTGAATTTATTTAATACACAAGTTTCACAATTTGAGTTGAATTACTGAAATAAATGAACTTTTCCACCACATTCTAATTTATTGAGATGCACCAATATATATATATATATATATATTTTTTTTTCATTTAGTACTACACTTCAAAAGCTACATAAATATTTGCATGTTTCCCAGAAGCCAAAATAAGCACAATTTACCCTGCTTATCCGATTCAAAAAGTTTACAACTCCTGCCTCTTAATGCATCATGTTGTCTTCTTGAGCATCAGTAAAAGTGTTCACCTTTTGTAATAGTTGCATGAGTCCCTCAGTTGTCCTCAATGTGAAAGATAGATCTCAAAATCATACAGTCACTTTTGGAAAGGGGTCAAATATGCAGAAGATGCTGGAAAACCAAAGAATGAACAGCAGTCTGCTCTGGACCAACAAAGGACTCATGAACAACTATCACAAAAAAGAAAAATAGTTGTCCAGGGAATGACATCCAGGGAATGACATCCAGGGAATAGTCATCCAGGGAATGACATCCAGGGAATAGTCATCCAGGGAATGACATCCAGTATTAATATTAAAGGGTATGTCAACTTTTGAACGGGGTCATTTTTATAAATTCAGTCATTATTTTGCCTTGTGGAGAATATATTTGAACTATTATATTTGAAACTATTTGACACAAGCAAACAATATATTTGACATACTTGCTTTATTAAATTGGCTGGTAGATTATCTTAGATGCCTCATATAATATTAAGTTACTAGTTTTAAACCTTAGAAACACTTGCAATTTAGCTATTGTGTTACTGTGAAAGTGGCCTTAAAATTCACATGGAGTTGCATTCAAATGTTGACTTCAGTTGAATAATTGAAATACATTTTTTATTTTATTTATTAATTTTGCAGGTTCTTCAAATCCTTCAAAGCGGAAATAAGAAAGCGCAGAGGTAAAAGCAGTAGAACGAAACATGACAACTTCATCAACACATGCAGAGTGCCTGGTAAGAAAAAGTGTGAGCGATGCATACAAGTAGAACCAGCATTGAAGGAGCGAACATGGACGGGAGTTAAAAATTATGTCCGGAAAACCATCTCTACTCTGAAAAAAAAGGGTGGTGTGTAGGGGTGTGCAGAAGAAATGCATGGCGGGGAAATGTGGGAATAAAGGAGTATGAAGTAAGATAATTTGTTTAATAACAGAATGAAACAAGATCAAGGAAGGGAGGAGTGAATGTAAAGTGAAAGGAGTAAATAGGTGTGATCGATTTGAAGCGGTACTGAGCAGACTGATCAGTGTATGACATAAAATGGGGGGGGGGGGGGGCGATATGACCAAAATCTTTATCACGAGATGACAAATTTTATATCACGATAACAATATATATCACGATATAGTAATTTTTTTTCTTTTAAAAAGGTTTTTATTATATAAAAATCTTTAATACCATATCATTTTCATAATCCTTTACACCAATGTCAATATCAAACTAATACAATCTTAAAGAGAGAGAAAAGATAACTCCACCTCACTGAAGATAAATAAACAGTCAGTGATGAAATAAGGATAAGAAACTATTTGCAAGCAATAGGACAAAAACTACAATAAATAAGAAACACTACATACATTGTGTAAATTAATTAGTCTTCACTGTGTTAATTATATCTATCTATCTATGATAGATATAATTACCACGTGTATTATGTATAGATTCTATACATATTATAAATATATCATTATTATTTTTTATTTATTATCATTAAAGTTACAAAAGTGATTTAGTCGAGAGCAGTGAGAGATGTTCTGTGTTATGATTAACATGAACGAATATTGGAACGCTTCCCCTTTAAGACCGAAGTCCGGATCTAATACACTGTTACATTGCGTTTTCTCTTTCTGCCGTTTACTCTCTTAAGACCTAAATCGCCGTGTTTATGAGGATACTTGCAAAGATGGGGATTCTGATGCATATATATGTGTTTATGTAATTGTTCAAAGTCTGCAAAAAAGAAAAGGTGCGCTCTTCTCACACAGAAAGAGACGGCGCACGCATATAGCTCTGTTATTGAGTTGCAACGGCTTAAAATCGGTCGTTTTAAAACGGCAGTGCTTAAAAACGCGTGACCATGCTACAGATGTAGTTTAGTAACGAGCTCCTGGTTTTGTCCTGGCTGCTTCTGTCTCTCCTTCACGCCCGTGGTGGGCAGCGTATAAAGATCGCAGTCACTCAAATGATAAAAAGGTATTACTGTAAACAATGTATTTTGCGACACCACGATATAAACGATAGAACATAATATGAAACGATAGACTTTTTATTTCGTCCATCCGATATATATTGTCATATCGCACAGCCCTACATCAAAGTACCACGAGAGCGATAAGAGAGCAGATGGATCTTTATGCTTTCGAACTATTCGCGCGATACTTTGATGTCATACACTGATCATTCTGCTCAGCGCCGCTTCAAGACGAACACACCTAATGTAAAGTGAAATAAGGAGGGAGGAGTGAATATAAAGTGAAATAAGGAGGGAGGAGTGAATATACATTTAAAGAAGAAGGGAGGAGTGAATATAAAGTTGAAGAAGGGAGGAGTGAATATAAAGTGAAATAAGGAGGGAGGAGTGAATGTAAAGTGAAATAAGGAGGGAGGAGTGAATATACATTTAAAGAAGAAGGGAGGAGTGAATATAAAGTTGAAGAAGGGAGGAGTGAATGTAAAGTTAAAGAAGGAGGGAGGAGTGAATATAAAGTTAAAGAAGAAGGGAGGAGTGAATGTAAAGTTAAAGAAGGAGGGAGGAGTGAATATAAATTTAAAGAAGAAGGGAGGAAATGAATATAAACTTAAAGAAGAAGGGAGGAGTGAATATAAAGTGAAATAAGGAGGGAGGAGTGAATATAAATTTAAAGAAGATGGGAGGAGTGAATATAAAGTGAAATAAGGAGGGAGGAGTGAATATAAATTTAAAGAAGATGGGAGGAGTGAATATAAAGTGAAATAAGGAGGGAGGAGTGAATATAAAGTTAAAGAAGAAGGGAGGAAATGAATATAAAGTTAAAGAAGGAGGGAGGAGTGAATGTAAAGTTAAAGAAGGAGGGAGGATTTTTTATTGCTGTTATTAGGTATAATATGCACTTTGACCACAATGTTATCTTTAACAAGTTTTATTGTTAAGAGAAGTCTGTTGTGTTTGAACATTGTACATTTAAAAATAACGCAATTATTATAATGCATACATTTGATGGAGTGTATTTGCATGTTAATATTTTCTGTTATGTTTGTTATATTTTCATTCATCAATTTAAAAAAAAATGGCAAATTATGAAAAGACTGAGTGGAGTGATTTTTGTTGTTGTTCTTAATCCTATCTCATGATTACAGAGTGTGTGTATCTCAGAGTCCCCGAAATGTCCCTAAGGCAGAGTTTGTGTATCTCGGAGTCCCCAAAGTGTCACTTAAGCATAGTTTGTGTATCTCCGAGTCCCCGAAATGTCCCTAAAGCAGAGTTTGTGTATCTCAGAGTCCCCAAAGTGTCACCTAAGCATAGTTTGTGTATCTCAGAGTCCCCGAAATGTCACTAAAGCAGAGTTTGTGTATCTCAGAGTCCCCGAAATGTCCCTAAAGCAGAGTTTGTGTATCTCGGAGTCCCCGAAGTGTCACTTAAGCAGAGTTTGTGTATCTCAGATTCCCCGAAATGTCCCTAAAGCAGAGTTTGTGTATCTCGGAGTCCCCAAAGTGTCACCTAAGCATAGTTTGTGTATCTCAGAGTCCCTGAAATGTCACTAAAGCAGAGTTTGTGTATCTCGGGAGTCCCCAAAGTGTCACTTAAGCAGAGTTTGTGTATCTCAGAGGCCACGAAATGTCCCTAAAGCAGAGTTTGTGTATCTCAGACTCCCCAAAGTGTCACTTAAGCAGAGTTTGTGTATCTCAGATTCCCCGAAATGTCCCTAATGCAGAGTTTGTGTATCTCAGAGTCCCCGAAATGTCCCTAAAGCAGAGTTTGTGTATCTCGGAGTCCCCGAAGTGTCACTTAAGCAGAGTTTGTGTATCTCAGATTCCCCGAAATGTCCCTAAAGCAGAGTTTGTGTATCTCGGAGTCCCCAAAGTGTCACCTAAGCATAGTTTGTGTATCTCAGAGTCCCTGAAATGTCACTAAAGCAGAGTTTGTGTATCTCGGGAGTCCCCAAAGTGTCACTTAAGCAGAGTTTGTGTATCTCGGAGTCCCCAAAGTGTCATTTAAGCATAGTTTGTGTATCTCAGAGTCCCCGAAATGTCACTTAAGCAGAGTTTGTGCATTTCGGAGTCCCCAAAGTGACACTTAAGCAGAGTTTGTGTATCTCCGAGTCCCCAAAATGTCACTTAAGCAGAGTTTGTGTATATCAGAGTCCTCAAAGTATAATTTAACTGGAGTTTGTGTATCTCGGAGTCCCCAAAGTGTCACTTAAGCAGAGTTTGTGTATCTCAGAGTCCTCAAAGTATAATTTAAGCGGAGTATGTGTATCCTGGAGTCCCCAAAGTGTCACTTAAGCGGAGTTTGTGCATCTCAGAGTCCCCGAAATGTCCCTTAAGCAGAGTTTGTGTATTTCAGAGTCCCCGAAATTTCACTTAATCAGAGTTTGTGTATCTCAGAGTCCCCAAAATGTCACTTAAGCAGAGTTTGTGTATATCAGAGTCCTGAAAGTATAATTTAACCGGAGTTTGTATATCTCAGAGTTCCCAAAGTGTCACTTAAGCAGAGATTGTGTATCTCAGAGTCCCCAAAATGTCACTTAAGCAGAGTTTGTGTATATCAGAGTCCTGAAAGTATAATTTAACCGGAGTTTGTATATCTCAGAGTTCCCAAAGTGTCACTTAAGCAGAGATTGTGTATCTCAGAGTCCTCAAAGTATCATTTAAGCGGAGTATGTGTATCCCGGAGTCCCCAAAGTGTCACTTAAGCGGAGTATGTGTATCCCGGAGTCCCCAAAGTGTCACTTAATCAGAGTTTGTGTATCTCAGAGTCCTCAAAGTATCATTTAAGCGGAGTATGTGTATCCCGGAGTCCCCAAAGTGTCACTTAATCAGAGTTTGTGTATCCCGGAGTCCCCAAAGTGTCACTTAATCAGAGTTTGTGTATCTCAGAGTCCTCAAAGTATCATTTAAGCGGAGTATGTGTATCCCGGAGTCCCCAAAGTGTCACTTAATCAGAGTTTGTGTATCCCGGAGTCCCCAAAGTGTCACTTAATCAGAGTTTGTGTATCTCAGAGTCCCCGAAATGTCACTTAAGCAAAGTTTGTGTATCTCGGAGTCCCCAAAATGTAATTTGATTGAGGTTTGTGTATCTCAGTCTCTCTAAAGCATCACTTAAGCAGAGTTTGTGTTTCTGTTGTATTCCGAAACTTTTTTTAATGGAGACGCATCAAGTTATTTGTAATTGCTATAGACCAGGGGTCACCTCACTCTGTCCCGGAGGGCCGGTGTTCTGCGGAGCTTAGCTCCAACTTGCCTCCTTGGAGGCAACACACCTGACTTGAAGTTTCATGTATACCAAGCAAGACCTTGATTAGCTGCTTCAGGTGTGTTTGATTAGGGTTGGAGCTAAACTCTTCAGGACACCACCAACAAGTTTGGTGACCCCTGCTATAGAGCTCTATAGAGAAAATTATGTCTTAATGTCTATGAGCCTTCAGTGAGCAGCAAAAGGCAACTCAGCTGAGATTAAATCTCCACAAGATACTAAATTAATTAGAAGGATGCAGGTAGTGCTCAGTGAAGTGTCTTCTGTCCTGAAGACAACTGATTTCAAGTTACTAGTCAGAAGAAATATAGTTTATCTATTTTTAATTATCTTAAAAAAACCAAACTCTTTAGTGTTTAATGCCTTAATCTCTGCACTAGCTTGTTTTCTAGACAATATTGACACTTTGAGTTGTAATTCTACTTATGTTTCTTGTTAGGATGATGCATTTTTAGCACAACCACAAAGTCCTAAAAGTATAACTTAACCAGAGTTTGTGTATCACCAAAGTCCTTAAATTGTTGCTTGATCAGAATTTGTGTTTGTCCCCAAAAGTGACATAAAAAATACTTGTCCCTAAAGTGAAGGTAAAATGTCAGGTCTTTATAGAAGGCTTTTATTGAGAATATCAACTGATAAGTGTAAAGAGAGCATCTCCTGTATCGCAGACATACCTTTCTTTTGTCTCTAGACCCTTGAGAAATAGGTGTACCCAAAGGTAGGGTGTTCAGTCATATGTCCTCGTTTTATAGTTAAGTAGGTATGTGTGTGTGTGTGTGTGTGTGTCAGGCTGTGCTGTTTTACCAACACTATTGATTGCCGGTGATGTGCTGGACAGAGTCCATCTGACCCCACAGAGCCTTAAATACATCACTGTCCAACAGGGACCTCCAGAGACGATGCCAAGCTTCATGTGAGTGTGTATTCATGTCCGTTTGCCTACAACAACCATGTGTTTTCCTTGCCTGAACACTCTGTATTCATTTGATTATGCATTCACAGAAAAAGAGTAATGCTGAAAAACTACATTTGATACACTGATAATGCTAATAATGGTTTATGCCTTCTTGAAATATTCGTTTAAAAAAGTATAACACATAGGAATATATCTAAGGGTGCTTATTCACACTATTCACAGAATGTTTTTTTCCAACACAAACTTCCCATTTACTTCTATTGTGTTTTTACTTTTGTTTTATAATGTTAGTCATTGTTGACTTAATTAACACTTTATATAAATGCTTACATTGAAACAATACTCTATAAGAGTAATTAGGATGCAATTTCAAGTTTTTCAGATTTTCCCTCCATCAGTTTTTAACCTAAACATGTTTACTTTGTGTCTCTGTGTCAGTTTACTCATGTCGGGGCTGAAGGGTAAATTAATTATAGAGTTGTTCACTAAAAGAGCATTTACTTGAAATTACATAAAAATGCTAATTAGCCCGGGGTTATGAACTCTCATTTAACCTTGTGTGTGTGTTTGTGTGTGTGTGTTTGTGTGTGCATGCGTGCGTGCGTGTGAGTGTGTGCGTGCGTGTGAGTGTGTGTGTGTGTGAGTGTGAGTGTGAGTGTGAGTGTGTGTGTGTGTGTGTGTGTGTGTGCATGTTTATGTGGTTTATGAGGACACAAATTTGTATAATGACATGGGTATGACATAGGTATTACAAGGAGAAGGTGATTTATGAGGACATTTTCAGTGTCCCCATAATTTAAAACGCTTATAAATCATACAGAGTGAGTTTTTTTGAGGGAAAGTAGAAATGCACCGTCTCCTGTGAGGGCTAAGTTTAGGTGTAGGGTAGGTGTAGGGCAATAGCACATACAGCTTGTACAGTATAAAAACCATTACGCCTATGGAGAGTCCCCGTAAACCATAAAAACCAACATGTGTGTGTGTGTGTGTGTGTGTGTGTGTGTGTGTGTGTGTGTGTACGTGCGTGTGTGAGTGTGAGTTTGAGTGTGTGTGTGTGTGTGTGTGTGTGTGTGTGTGTGTGTGTGTGTGTGTGTGTGTGTGTGTGTGTGTGTGTGTGTGTGTGTGTGTGTGTGTGTGTGTGTGTGTGTGTGTGTGTGTGAGAGAGAGAGTCTACATGGCAGCCGAGAGCTCTGGGTCGCCTGAAATCGTCACCTAATGGCTTTGACGGGACACACTCGCCGCGTCTGTGCTTCTTTTGTCTTCATTCAGATTGAAATGGACCGCTCGCAGCTCACGTGTATCCATCTTCCAGACCCCCAGCTGCTCTGGTGTCTGCGGCCCAGCTTCCACGCATCGCTTTACAAATTGTCTGTGAATAGTGTGAATCAGCCCCTCACACCACCCCATTATCGCCGTGTCCTGACAAATGCACCATGTTTCTGTGAACGTGTGCGTGTGATTTCATCTGCTGTTCAGTTGATATCAACACTAAAATATCAAAAAGCCTGATTTAAGATTCAGAATATTGAGAGGGATGAGTCTTTGCAATATTCTTTTTCATATGGTGACTATGAAAGCACTGGGATGCCTGCACTATATTGCAAGTTTTCTAAAACTATAATGAAATTAAATGGAAGAAGTCTGAAATTTAAATCATTCTCCATTCCGCATATTCAAATGTTTTAATTCTTATTTAGTTAGTGACATCACACCTGGAACATCACTGCAACATTCCATTTTTTAATGAACAAAAATTTTGTTTTTATTATTTATTTTTCAGTTTATCATTCAGATAAATTACAATTATTAGAATGAGATAAATATATATATGAAACAACATTTAAAAATAATCCCAGGTCCCCAAAATATTCAGGTTTAATTTGTATGGTTTGTTGAAATAATTTAAAATGTTTGGTTTGATTAATGAATATTTTGTCCTTTTAAATGTCCTCCAATGATTGTCTCAGACTGAGCTCAGGTCATTGATTCTGTATTAGGTGTTATATTTCACAGATGTCCATTGTTTCATGTGTCATCAGCCATGTTGGTTTGTAAGAACTGCATCTTTTAAAAAAAAAAAATAGAGTTTGATGGAATGGAAAGGAAACATATGATAGAAAAACTGCAACTGCGAGACAAACAAATTGTCCTGCTCCCCTTTGTGAGATTTTCAGAGGAAATAATTCAGACGGATGGGAAGATGAACGACCCGTCAGCTGAGGTCACATGCTGATTAGCCTTTTCTCTGCTATTTCACTCTTCACAAACCATTATCCCTGACACACACTCCTCTCCTATCCATCCATAAAAATGAGGGAGGGCAGAGAGAGAGAGAGAGAGAGAGAGAGAGAGAGAGAGAGAGAGAGAGAGAGAGAGAGAGAGAGAGAGAGAGAGAGAGAGTGTGAGCGAGAGAGAGAGAGAGAGAGGGAGAGAGAGAGAGAGAGAGAGAGAGAGAGAGATAGAGAGAGAGAGAGAGAGAGAGAGAGAGAGAGAGAGAGAGAGAGAGAGAGAGAGAGAGAGAGAGAGGGAGAGAGAGAGAGAGACAGAGAGAGAGACAGAGAGAGAGAGAGAGAGAGAGAGAGAGAGAGAGATAGAGATAGAGATAGAGAGAGAGAGAGAGAGAGAGAGAGAGAGAGAGAGAGAGAGATAGAGATAGAGAGAGAGAGAGAGAGAGAGAGAGACAGTGAGCGAGAGAGAGAGAGAGAGAGTGAGAGAGAGAGAGAGAGCGAGAGAGAGTGATAGAGAGAGAGAGAGAGAGTGTGAGAGAGAGAGAGAGAGAGAGAGAGAGAGAGAGAGAGAGAGAGAGAGAGAGAGAGAGAGAGAGAGAGAGAGAGAGAGAGAGTGAGAGAGAGAAGAGAGAGTAGGTTACTTCCCCGACATCTGGAATCAAGGCTTGATAACACCAATCTTTAAAAACGGAGATAAATTTGATCCTAACAACTACAGAGGCATCTGTGTGAGCAGCAACCTGGGAAAGTTATTCTGTAGCATAATAAATGCTCGACTACTAGACTTCATCACCACACACAATGTACTGAGCAGAAGTCAAATCGGATTTTTACCAAATTACCGTACATCTGATCACATCTATACATTACATACTCTGATTGAAAAACACGTTCATCAAGATAAAGGGAAAATATATGCATGCTTTATTGACTTTAAAAAGCGTTTGACTCAATCTGGCACCAAGGACTATTCTACAAACTTATTGAAAGTGGAATAGGAGGTAAAACCTATGACCTCATCAAATCAATGTACACTGAAAGTAAATGTGGCGTAAAAATCAACACCAAACGTACAAGGTATCTTTCCCAGGAGCGTGGAGTGAGACAGGGCTGCTGCTTAAGCCCAACATTATTTAACATCTATATCAACGAACTGGCGCTCAGTCTGGAGCGATCTGCAGCCCCTGGCCTCGCTCTACACGACTCACAGATCAGATGCCTGCTGTATGCAGACGATCTGGTCCTGCTGTCTCCCACTAAACATGGTCTACAGCAGAACCTGGACCTGCTGGAGCAATACTGCCAGACCTGGGCCCTGACAGTCAACCTGAAGAAAACCAACATTATGATCTTTCAGAAAAGATCCAGATCCCAGGGAACAGAACACATCTTTACATTAGGCACTAACCAGA